>LKNJ01005411.1:0-14648 GCA_002120245.1 Maccullochella peelii
CAACACACATCGGGGAATACATGAATATCAAATTCATAAGAAAAGATCATTTCATGAGTTGAAATTTATAGGTATCTTTGAGTAACTGTGATCACGAAAAGCTGTAATGTTGCTTTTATTCTGCATCTTGTTGTCACCCTGTATTATTATGTATTATTGATGAATAAAACAACTGCAAGATTAAGACGCATTAATCTGGTGACAGGTATTTAATTTGATAAGTACACCTAATTTAATGCCTGATCCTTTGCATAAGATTCATTAGTATTAGACAAAATAACAAAGTCATTTTACAGTGTGCTCTGTGTTAAAAAAATAAAAAAAAAACCTACATGGAAACTACAGCATCATTCTCCTATTGGTTGTTTTCAGTGTGAATAGCAGCATGAAGGCGGACCTTTGGCAGTCTCTCAAATGCATCCTGTGCCCTTGAAAATCAAGAATGGCCTGTTCACACAGCAACTTATCTCCCAAAGTGAAGCTGACGTCTAATCAACACCTGCAACCCTTTCCTTTGCCGCGTGTCCAAGTGAGACTTCAAAAGTTGTGCCAAGCCACATGCTTCCCGCTGTGTGCGAGACAGTAGTGGTGGAAAGGAGAAAGGAGAGAGAGAGATTTCTTATCAAAGCCCCTCAGAAGCTGATGTTATTTTTCGCCATATGCATTGGATAGTACCTGTGATGTCTTGTTGAAGCCTCGCGTTCCTTTAATTGTGAGGTGGCTCATCTCACAGCCTATTCTCCTACAGTGATTGTGTGCTACAGTTAGATTACACAGTTTACCAGTTCAGTTAGAGATCCTTTTTCCTGCTATTGCCTTTGAAACACCTGAAAAAGAGAAGTGCAACTGTTTCTATTTGTGTCACTCTCTCCTAACAACCCTCATGGTGCCCGACTCATTTATCGTTGCACACATGCTTTGTGTCATATATAATGCTCATTATGCTGAACTGAACTGTTGATGTGTAATGCATTGTTGTCTTAGGGGAAAAAATGTCTCTGCAGTCATATGAGTGTGTTCCATTATCTGTGACTTGAGATTATCTGTAGATGCCGGTCATCATATTGCTTGGGTTATTAATGGGCTACGCCTCCTTTCTTGACAGTCAACATTGGAGATAAATACTGTGTTTGTCAAACAGGCTCAACGTTAAGATGGTGAAAGGAGCCCATCAGTGAGGTGCTGCTTGCTTGTAATAATCAATTACAGGTCAATATGAGTGACATTGCAATGTATTGAATCTGCAGAAATACAATGAGAGGATTTGAATTGCACACACTTGTGTAATACTGCCAAGGATTCTCGACACACTGTGCTGGAAACGGACTGAATAAGGCTGTGTGGATATATTTTTCTCCAGCCCAAACCTAATATCTTCCTGAAATGCATCGTCTCCCCTGGCCTTATCTGCCTTTCTGCTCTCTCTGCTGTAATTGTCGATGAGAAGCTTTTGGTGTTGCTATTCCACCAGCAATAGCATGCAGAACGTGTATCCATCAATCTGTTCAGTTCTCCCTGAGCAGTTCCCTCACAGAAATCCGTTTAGGGCTTTTCTTATTGAGTGGAGTGTAGTGGAGTCCTTCTGGGGCTTCAGCTCTCTAACCTAGTTCCCCCTCTGTGTCTTTTCAATGAACCCATTCCCACTTGTGAATACATGGTGCTCACTACATAGAAACAGCAAAAAAAGGACAATGAAGGAGGAGACAGATTAATTAAGTGTGAATACTTGTTCATAATCTTTTGACGCAGGAGAGTTTTCAAGTTCGCATACTGTATGACTAGTGGCTGTAAATTGCGGTTACTCTTTGGGATTTTAATACACATTTTTCACCAAATTAAGTAACTGACTGGTAAACACAAATAAATATATATAAAAATTTGGTGTGCCTAATTAATCAAGCAGTCCTCGCCATATACTTCTGTCAGTAATGAGCTGTCAGTCATGAAGAATGTGTTTCAAAATGTATCTGTTTACTTCAAGACTCTTGAAAGAGTTGTTTACTCTCTTTAGTGTACCTCCCACGGATCAAGGTAGCTGTAATTGGGAAGCACTGTTTGTTGTCATAGTTGTAGTCATAATAAATTTTACATAACAAATGCATTTTGAAACAGAAGGAGACATAGCTGGCTGTTCCGTCCTGCTCTTAGTGTGTTGCCATAATTGGTGTGTCAGTGACTATCATAGCTTTGAACATGTAGCATGCTGAGAGCGATATTAAATGTGCCGTGCACAAGACAGTCAAATGCAGGGATTTGATGTTGCATTACCATCCAAATGTGCAATCTGTACTCATCCTCACCTCCTAAGTATGTATGAAACGTACAGAAAGGTACTTTACTGTGCTGTTCACACTTGAACAACCTACTCACAGCCCTTTATGTAACCGACATGCTCTAATCCTGTCATTCGGGTGTAGTAACTATTTCAATTATTCATTTCAATTGCTCCCCACTAACTTGCTATGTGTGGCTAAGGTCTTTAAAAAGATATCAAGTGTATGTGAATGTGCACGGGCCGTTATGAGCATCCAGAAGAATGATAAACTTTGTTACTGCACGATGTACAGTGTGTGCATGTTCTGATTTTCATGAATTACGCACAATTAACTGATGCTCAGCTTTTTGTGAAGCAAAATTATCCCATTTATATGAAGCTCTGTTTTTCCAGGCTTTCTTCACATACAGAAAACAGCAATGATGTAGATGAGTTGCTAGCAAGGTAAGAATGTTTGGAAAGGAGCTCATTAAAATAGCTCCACCACTGAGGAAGAATAATTTTAAGTCTTGTTGCAACAGAAGACTTTGATCCAATTAAGCGTAATATCAGCAGTCCAAGGTAGACGGAGCTGTGTGCTGTATCTGAAAAATCCAGTCTCCCTCTTAAATTGAAGAAAATGAAAAAATGGGTCCCACCATCTGTATTTGCCCAGACTCAAAGATCAAAGGAAATTTTACATCCGCAGTCCCAGTGTCTGAATACACTGTAGTCCTCTTTCCATCTTAGAAGATAAATATTTAGGTAAAAGGTAAGGCATGTTTTTGCACTGAAAAATAAAATCTGGTTTAGGAACAACAATAAATCCATTAAAAAAACTAATTTATCTGGCTTAAATTCAGTTTTTCCTAAAGTCAAATAGACATTAAAGGGCAATATGGATGTTTTAACACATTACATGATCTAACAAACAAACATAAGAAGCAGGATGCGGCATTGGTTAAAAACCTAAAAGGCTTTGAATCGCAGCCTGATACAAACAGGATTGATTGTGTCCTTTCAGATGAGTGACTTTAAAGAGGCTAATAAAACATCATTCTTATGTTTATTTTTCTATGTAGTATTTTATAACTGACTAGGGGATCTCCAATGAGTCATAGCAGCTAATGTCCATACGTTAATACCACTACAGGTGAATAGTCTTACTGACACTACCCTTCAGCTAAAAAAAAAAATCCAGTTTTTACGTTAAAGGCAGAATGAGTAGGATTTTTTTTTTTTTTTTAT
Source organism: Maccullochella peelii (assembly GCA_002120245.1). Classification (NCBI taxonomy): domain Eukaryota; kingdom Metazoa; phylum Chordata; class Actinopteri; order Centrarchiformes; family Percichthyidae; genus Maccullochella; species Maccullochella peelii. The sequence continues at coordinate 3,503 of LKNJ01005411.1, forward strand.
AAATAAATAACAACAACATATAGACTCATACATAAATAATCCCACTTTATCATGACTTATGACCCACTAGAGGTGTGTGGCGGTGTCTCTATCTGCAGAGACCCTGCCCTCTGCCTGGATTTTCTTATTTTGCTGTGTTCAGGACGTTTCTGGGCCTCAGACCGCAAGCACAGGCAGGAGGGGCCAACTTTGAATGTTGTGTTTACAAACCGCAACCGACAAATCCTACTCATTCTGCCTTTAAGTAATCTGGCTTTTAAACAGCCCCTAACATGTGCTGAAGTAATCGTTATGTCATTGGCATTGATCAACACATCAGTCAGTCCCTCACAGGTGTATTGTGGTTGTTTAGTGCTATTGGACAGTACCTTGTTGCGCCTTCAAAGAACTCTTGCAATGCAGAACCGAAGGATTTTGTCAATCAGAAACGGCCCAGTCTTGCAGCAGCCCCTACCGCTCGACTTTTCTTCCCTGTCTTTGAGTTTGTGTTCCTCCTCTGTGAGCAGTGGGCCCTATAGTGCTTGCTGCTTCCTGGCTGTCTCTCCATTAGGCGCCTAACAGAGCGTTGGGCTGCGGCTGCTCTCTCCCTCAATGCCTCCATCTCCCTGTCGCCCTTCAGGTCTCATCGCCCTCGCAATGGAGGATCCATCCGCCATGATCCCAGGACACATACTGTCCTCCATTACCCAGCCTCACAGCCCACTGCATTCAGATCCCACTCCCAGGACCCGTACATGTGCACGAGCCCATGTTTGCATGTGTGTGAACTGTGTGTGTACGAGTGACGCCGCTAGGCCTAACGAAGGACAGTAAGTCATATCTAGTTACATTACCCCAACACACACACACGCACACACACTGAAAGAGAGAGAGAGAGAGCTGAGTAAAAGATCAATAGGCCATTTCAAAGGGTTTTGTTTTTAGCTTGGATGAAGTCCATCTGTAGATTCCTTACACACTAACTGAATGAAAGACCTTTAGCAGTGACGACCCATACCCCCAAGCCATCACATAAACGTTGAACATCTGCCATAAGCACTCCCAAGTCAACTATTAACATTGTTGAATAGTTTGTGATGAGAAAAAACTATGGCTGAAAGGCAAAATTTGTAATTCACTTTTCTGATATTTCAAAAACTTTCAGCTACTACTGAATGTACTTGTTGTCGTCTGCCTGGAGGTTTGAAAAGAATAATACATCAGAAGTCAAAAAGTTTTTAAATGGTTTTCTCTTTTTAATTATTCCATGCAATTTAGATAAACTTTTATATTACAGCATTCAAAACTTTAATGACAATTTCAGGGTACTTTTTTAGGTCAACTCTCAGTTCACAAATGTTCCATATTGAGTATTCCGATTTGTCTTCTTCTATATTTTAGTATTGTTTATTTATCAGCATATTGATACTAATCATTAATTAATTTCTTAGACTTTTATTGCCTTACATGCTTTATTTCTGAAAACCTCAACATGGAGGTGCTTTTTCTGATTGTTGTAATTTCTGTTACTTTTCAGGTAGATGTTATAAATTTTCAGTTTTGTTTTTTGCTCCAGTTTTATTTATATTACATCTGCTCTCTATGTACAGTATAAGATGTATGTATGGAAACATCAGTCCTACTGGAAAATGTGCCAAAGCAACAATGCTCCTCTCCTTCAAATCAGATCACTCTGTCTTCGCCTACAGTCACAAACAACCCCAAAACTAAGATAACAAATTGTTTTATCCATAGGATCCAATTAAAAACTGTGAAATCACTGAAAGTCATTTGGTGTCTTGTGCACTCAGTGGATGCTTATCTCCACTGAGTGCACAAGTGATTATACTTGCCAGTGAACTCCAGGATATCAGAGTGATGAGAGAAGCCAGAGTCATAACGTACTTCCAGTTAAAGAGCGCAATAAGGAATAGCATATTCTGATCAAATTAAAAGTGGAAGGGGGAACTCAATTTTCAGTTGGTCCCATTCATACTAAATTAATTTTGCTGCCATCATGACGAAAAACTGTCCCATTAGTATAGCATTATGGGCAAAAAAAAAAAAGCATTAATGGAATTCTGAATGAAATTAGGGCGCAAGCATGGCTCCAGGGATAGCAATGCATGAATTCTAATAACTTCGGTGTTCTGACTTTTCATCTAGCGCCATCATCAGGTCAAATTTTCTATTAGTCCAATACTTCGGTTTATGACCAAATAGCTGCGTAACTATTACTTCCCATCAGCCTCTGCTGTTTAGTGCTAATTAGCAAATGCTAGCACACTAAACAAACATGGTGAACAAGATAAAATTTTCACCATTATACCTGCTTAACATCAGCATGTTAGCATTGTCATTGTGAGCATGTTTGCATGCCAATGTTAGCATTTAGCTCAAAGCACTGCTGTCTCTGTAAGGGCAGCTTCACAGATCCGCTAGCATGACTTTAGACTTCTTCTGTAACACGACCACATTCGGCTAAAAAAAAAATAAAATTAAAAAATTAAAAAAAAAAAAAGATTTCAATCATATTTCAATCAATGATATTAAACTAGCTTATAATCTATGTCATGAAGGTTATATGTTTACTGTCTTGTTCAGTCCATTATTAGTTAATTTACTGTCCATTTATTAACCAATTTTACATTTTGTGACATAACATTTAATTTTCATTATTTATGATCCTGTTGTAGACATGATAAAACTAGCAGTTTTCTCCAGATATGGATCTATGTAGTGGAAACACTGAGCTATTAGTGCTAAGCATTTTCCATGTGAGCAGAGAATGTTATTTATTTTGTTGCACACACTGCAGGTTACCAGAGACAACATTGGGCTTGTATTGAATTGACTGACTCTATGGATTTCCAGTGTTTTCCCTACATAGGGCCATCTGTGGCACACCACCACATTTCAACTATGCCACAGAATCATAAATAATAAAAATCCATTATGAATTGTTAAATGAATTCATATAGTTGACAAACAGAGTTGCATATTACAATTTGACAAGGCTGAGAGGTAAAGTTTGAGAGGTGTAACAAAATCAGATATTTGGGGCTTTAATAAACACCAGGGGAGCAGGGTGGGAAATTAGCACCACATTATACATGTAAGTGGCTGGTAGATTTCAGACACAAAATAATGGAGGAAGGGAAAATTGCACACATGCAAAATGGAACTGAAATGAATAGTATTTGCAATGTTGAAATCACAAAAACTTTATTTATATAGCACCTTTCAAAAACAAAGTTACAAAGTGCTTTACAGTAAAAACAAAAATAAAAGTCAATAAGATCCAAAACAAAATATATAGGCTAAAACGAGATAAAAAGCCATAAGATAAAAGTGAGTTTTAAGACGAGGTTTAAAACAGGACCCAGAGTTTGCCTGCCTGAGATCACCTTTAGTGACAAGTCGAGATTTTGGAACCATTAGTAGGGCCCTGCAAGAGGATCTCAAGCAGAGATCAGGCTCACAGGGAGTTGCATATACAGGCAGTAGCCTGACCATTCAAGGCTTTAAAAAAAAATAAAAAAAATAAAAAAAGCAGAAAAATCTTAAAATCAAGTCTACAACTCACAGGTAACCAGTGAAGGGCAACAATGATTGGTGTGATGGGACTGCTTCTCTTAGCCTGAGTTCAAAGCCTGGCAGTAGTGTTTTGTATAACTTGTAACTACTACAAACTACCTTCAGATCTCAGGGGGGAAACAATGAATTTCATCTTCAAACAGAGTATTAGAGTACAACTTCAGAAAAGAATGTTGAGTTGACATCTTAAAAAAAATAAAATAAAATAAAAAGGTGATAGGGTTTAAAATTGAATAACATCCTTTGAAAATCACAAGGTTATGAATATTTGAATTATGTACCTGATAAGTCATGTTGTGCTCAGCAAATTAATAACATTCATTCAAGTAGGCAGACTTCAGGTTTATAGTCTGGCTTGCTAAGTGATACTGAAGATTAGTGACATTTGTGTTTTTGTGGTGGAGCAAAATCTCAGCAAAATAAAACATGCCTTAAAAACATCCTTGAAAATTATCATATTGAAAAGTATCACTGGCACATTTCACTAAGCTGTGCATATACTTTAACTGGGGAACCTGGATTAAGCCTTACAAGACCACAAGAATCCAGCATGCTAAAATATTATTGAGCAGGACTTTAAATTATCATGTGTGTCCAACTTGGTTATCTTACAATACAATTTTCCTGTTTGAAGTGACATGTCATAATAATCACAATTTCAAAATATGTTGACTAATATGGTTTTTAGGTGCTGTACCATGTCTTTTTAATAACTATACCAAATATTTACTATTTAAGCCCAATTAAATATAGGAGGAAGAGTTAGCACTTGATTAATTCAATGGCTCTCTAAAATGTGACCTAGCTGTACCGCATCTGTTGTCTCACACTGGGATATTTTTTCATGTTGTTGAACGAAACAGACACTTGAGAAGCTAGAGTATATCTCCATCTTTTCCCAGCAAGCAGCCGCTTTTGTAGTTATTCAAAGCTTACTATTGATGCATACACAACCTTAATGTATTGGTGAGAATATCTTATCACCACTAGATCATTCAAATGTAGCACACAGCTAATTTGATAATGAAACATAAAATCTAAATCTGGCAGCTCTGTTACTGTAAACATCCATCCTCGTGCTCAGTGGCTGAGACCAAATGGAGACATAAAATGAAAAGTAAGAGTAGCTGTGGGGAGAGGAGGCGGTTGTAGATGAAAATGTGAGTGGCAGATAGGAGGGGAGGTAGACTGGCAGACAGGTGGGTGTGGAGAAGAGTCACACAACCATGAGGAATTGCATAATGGCTGGGGACGGGGAGGAGAAGGCCTCAGCGGGTGGGGGTGCTTCCTGTGAATTAACAGCTACATTTATGAAGTGCTCCGGCAGCAGCATGCTAATGAAAGACTTGATAAGACAACAGGAGTCAAGTGCAAGTCCTCTACTAAGGCATCATTTCTGCAAACCTATCCCTTTTCTTTCTATTAAAAAGTGATGACAGAAAACCTCTATTAGGACTTTGTAAAGCCTTAGCTCCTATAAGGTAGAGCTACATATTAAATTAGCACAGTTTAATAAAGTCTGTTCAATCAGTATGAGATAATATGAGACATGGGCTAAAAGGGTGCATCGGGGAAGGAATAGGTCAATCATTCTTATGTGCCTTTCTTTTTTTACTACATGCATAGTGGCTGTAAGTGCCACTTGCCTTATGTGTGAGTGGCTACACTGTTGGTGGATGATCATGGACATAAAACATAGACCAAAGATCAGGAAAATCAATAACAGTGATGGAGACCGTTTACTGTTTCATTATTCCAGATTCATGACCTACCACCGCCCCATGCTGCTGTTGCCCCCAGGCTAAAGCTCATTGTCACTCACATTTGCTCATTAAGTGCCAATCACAGGGTACTCCAGGCTATAATTTTGCCAGCACTTGGTGGCACTGCAGATGTCACATAATGATCCCCTGCCTACTTCCTGCATAATTCAATGTAGGTGCAGTTGACAGAGTTTACCCTCGTCGATGAACTCACACAACACCAGTGTAAACTGGTGGTGAACAGGGTCCACCTCGATTTTTTTGATACACCTGCTGCACTTCATTTTGCAAGTATTGTCAACGTGCTTTAGCCTGAAAGGGCACATCATCAGAAGAACTGATGATATGGCCTGAAAAAATACCAGTGTAAACCTTCTGCTTTGATGATATATAATCTCGTTAGAGGCCTGCATCTCATATTGTACATCACATAAAAGACTCAGGTCTAATATGCATTTATTATCCCCTTATGTGCATGCTGTAGGAACAAACATATGCTTAGCTCTGATATCACTGGAAGAGGACAGTGAGTAGTGAGTGGCTGGTAGTGCTTCCTCTTCATGTAACATTTACAGCATAAAGACCTTCAAAGAGTCAGCTGTAATAAAATGCCAATAATGTTTGATCCAAGGGACAAATCTGGGTTTAGGCCACAAGGCCCATTCAAACCGAGGCTTCAAAAAGGACGTCTGTATGAACAAGGCAAAATGGCACGCTATGTAACAGCACAGTACAATTAAAAAACATTTCAAGGTTCGCATGGACGACTGTGATTAAATATGAAGAGGTGCCCCAGCATGGCAGTGAATGAAATGAAAAGTGTCATGCGTCAGCAGCCATGATCCTGACTTTAATTGACAGGTTGTCATAGTTCAGGCATTTGGGAGACAAATAAATCATTTACAGCCCAGAGAGACAGAGACCTGAGACAATTCATGCATCTGTTCCAACAAGTTCAAAACCCACAAATTGCAGAGTGAAGGCCATGTCAATGTGCAGAAAGCAGAATGAGATGGTCGTATTATTTGATCAAGACAAAAAGCCTAAACCCATGATTGTGGCCCCTGCAGTTTGCAATGTTCATTGTACCTCACATTACGACAAAGTTGAATGGAATGAACAACATACTGATAACTATGCTATTCTTAGTAATGGGGCTAAAAGCTTGTCCAGAGGGTGGTGCTGGTGAAGATGCTGAAACAACGGTTTATTTAAGTAGTTAACATACTTCCCTAAACTGCGTAAGCATTCATCATAATCCAGTTTACATGAGTGTCCAGAGAGTGAATTTTGTTTCCTGACTCAAACCTATCAAAATTACCTTAAGTAAACACAGTCATAATTCTGCTGTATCACATTATTTGCAATGAATTTCAGGAAATGCAACACTACTTTTACCAGACAAGTTAAAGAGAAGGTGCATGCAGGTGTTGCACTTGGTCAGCAGATTGGAGGACTGGTTGGAACAGGCAGTGAACTGTGTGAACGGCTTTCCCAGGATGTCACCGTGTCCAACATCTGATGGTTTGTCCAGTATAAACAGGAAGGATATTGAGCTATATCCAACCAGTTTAATGTGCGCAGAATAAGCACAGAAGTTTGTGTGGTTATTTTGCAGCCTGGTCCTGGCTGAGAAAGATTCAATCACAGTACCCACAATGAATCATTTTGTGTAACGGTGTCACTGCTTTCACGCAGTATATAAGCAGTTGTTGGTAATACATACAAGGAAGAATCACTTATTAATCTTCTTTACAGCATTCTTGCTACAATACCACTGAACGAGCATTTTTGCTGCAGATCTAAATGTGTCTACCTTGGAGAATGTCTAGTCAAAATGCATGTTCACATTATTTTGTATTTTTTCTGCAGTTGCTGTGCATTCCCATCACAGATTTTATTTGTGCTTGTTGATGGAATCATATCACATAATTATCAACTGAGTGACATGGTCAAAATGTTTCTCAGTGCAATGTAATGACTACATTTTCATCAAAATGCCAACACATCTTGTATTACCTCACTTGCCTTGAACTCCCACATAGTTACACCTTCCCTCACACATTTGTGGCATATGTGATGTCTTGAGCAAAATTGCGGACACATTTCAAATTCATTTTCACTGATATGACAAATGGAGCCATTGCTAGGTAAATCTGAAGCTGAAATGATAATAGATTAACTACTATATTGATAAACAGTTAATCATTTTAAGTCAACATTCACTGGTTCCAGTTGTTCATACTGCATGTGAGAATAGTTTTATGCGAGAATAACAGAGTTTCTTTGGTTTTTGGACTGTTGGTTGGACAGAACAAGCTATTTGAAGACGTCACTTTGGGCTCTGGGAAATTATGGCATTTTTCTCCGTTCTTCTGGTATTTTATAGTCAAAACAATTGATCAATTAATCAGGAAAATAATTTGCAGATTAATCAATAATGAAAATAATCGGTGGTTGCAGCCCCACTGAACTCACACTGACAATAACCGTATCATTATTGACGTTTATCCTATTAAAGCAGTTTTGCCCACAAATCTAACTGCATGACATCTTTCATTTTTTTTTAGATGTTAATGTTGCAAAAAAATATTTCAGACAATCTTTGTGAAGTCATGTGAGTCTTGTTTAATTTTCCTAAGTTGACTATTTGACCTGAGAGTGGCACTAAATTGAAGCTCATGAAGAGTCTAATAGTCTTACTAAGTGCTTTACAAAAAAAAGCCAGTTATCAGGCTTCACTCCTTCTGCCAAAACAACCTCATTAAAGGGCAAAGCTTGTGTGAAATAGAGCAACCATTATGTATTATAACCCTAGTTCCACATAAACAGAGAGAGCCCTTTAACTAGCTTTTCTGCCTTTCCATTATTTGCTGCAGACATAAGGGATAAATAACACAGAACCACAGACTTTACATCAGGAGAGATGAAATCTAACCCTGTTAGGTTAAGCATCGGCATACAAACCTTCAGTATCACCGGTTGGAAATATGAGCTTGAAAGCCCTGTTAGAGAGCTCAGCCTTCTTTCATAGAACTATGGTTACAATTTATAACTACTAAAACTTTGAATTATTTATATTCCTTAACCCATGCTGCCAAACATCAATCATTATGCATATCGCACACTTTTTACATGTAATTCTAACATTTTTCCCCAATCAGAGAAACTAACAAGGTAGAGTTTCTCTGACATATTAGAGCCTGAAATAGGCCTGGGAAATCATGTACCCTGAGGGGTCAATAGTCTGCAGCTTTTCAGTCCAACCAGCACCAGGGCCTTGTTTATTGCTTGCACCATTTTGCTATTGTGAAAAATGTTTCACTACCAGTAAAGTGATGGAGCTAGAAAAAGTGGTCCACATGATTTCACAGATTAACTGGTCTACAAGCAGAGAAGCAAAAGTACGTGATCACTGTTTAGAATGAAAACTTCCAGGCTTCCATAGAGCATGGTTGTCCATACCTGGTCTGAGTTAATTACAATAAATAGGACAATTGAATAACAAATAAGCACTGACATTTAATGATTTAGGGTGGACAGATAATCAGTACTTACAAATATTTGCCTGAAGCTGAGATAGTTGTGAATAAATATATGAAACATAATGCTGCTCAACTTATGAAAACACTGTTATGATGTGCTGGCCCTTTATATATAATTTTACTTTATATAACTGTATGCTACTGCTTTTCAGAGGGAAATAGTGTCTTTTAATTCATTACATTTACAGACAGCTATAATTGCTATTTTCTTCAGAGAATAAACTTTACACTAAATATTCCACTAAGTCTGTAATATTTAAAGCATTGCTAAAGTTTTAACTAACAAACAGTATATTGAGTAGTTTCCCTTAGGAAAACAGGTTTTCTATATTTCATACAGAAAGTCTTATGGTTGTGATCAAAATACAAGCACTAGTCATCTATACAACTTATCTCAAGATATGTTTATCCTTTGTAACATTTTCTGTAGCCCTAGAATTTGTATTCATCAGTCAACTTTTATTCACAGATAGACAAAACCAACAAAAATAATTTCTGGAATATAGTCCATGACTGAGCAAAGTAAATGCCAATACAGACCTACTTGGAGGCAAAGGAATAATATATGAAGGCCAAAATACAATGGTAATCTCCTGCTAGCTACAAAACTGCTGTGAAAAGCCTTTTCCAGGTTGCTGCTAGAGAGGCAGTCAAATGTGAAGAGTTAAAGCTGCTCAAAATGGCTAACAGCACTGAAGGCCAAAAATCCCATTTCCATCTGGATTTGATTTAAAATGTAAACACACTTTGTTGCGCCACAGAAATCACAGAAATGCTGCAACTCGTGACATGTCTACAGGCATTTTTTAATCCCTATTACATTCAACTAGTTGCTCAAGTTGTTTTTCTCTTTCTTTCTTAGTCTAAGTCATTCTCTTGCCCTTTAACTCCTCCTTGAATATTTTCCCATCCAGATAAACATTAATTGAATTCTAATATATTTTGATGCAAGTCATGCGGACAAATAAATAAATAAAAGCTATTAATGAAGGGTTACTGAAATCCCTCTATCTCCCGATTCTTTACTCCTCTGGGATCTGGCTCAATCTCAAGACTGTTTTTGGCGATTAGGTCCTTGGTGTTCTCAAGCTGAATGGCTCTTTTATCAGCCACTATGGCTTTTTTCTCCTTCTCGCCTCCCAGCTCAGTGTGAGAGGGGCTTGGATGCACCCCTCTCATCCCCCCTTTTCCCATGCTCCATTTCTCCCCCTTTCCTCTCCTCTGCTCTTCTCTCCTGGAGGGACTGCCATCCAGTCTGTGTGTATAGATGACCTGCGTTATCATCAGTACCAGCAAATGAATTTACTCCCCTCAAAGTCTCCTGAGATGGCCACCAACTCCTTCTTGTCTTTACAGAGACACATGGCTATCTAAGTTCTTCTCACTTACACTGATACATGCCACAGGGCCAATGATAACTGGTGAGCCATGGCTTATTATGTATGTGGACAGAGACTGGCAGGAGAATCAGCAAGGTAAGGTTATGAGAGCCTCAAATGCCATTCAAGGCAAGACTGATTACAAGTAGCATAAATGTCATGCATTGGCCACAGGAAAAACATGTTTGTGAATCATAATAACAAAACGTACATAACGTACTGTACAGCCTGGTAACTGTATATCTTGCATGCATTTGTAACCAGGTAAATGAGACAACAACAAATATGACACATGCCTACTTGCACACTCATCTGTATATCTGTAAACATTGGGGCTGGTAGTTTCAACAAATGAGTAGCTCAGCATCTCAGTGTGAGAATCTACCACTTTCTCACGAGTACTTTGAATTATTGATTAAATTGAGGGTCCATTTGACTCGGGATCGAGGGAAAGTAGCAAAGACTTATGTTTACTACATCGCCAATGTACAGTATATTGTATCGTATTCTACATATATACCTCATATTCAGTAAACTTCTTTTGTTTGGCAGCTGAGAGCAGATTGTTTTCCAGAACCTGCTGATAAAAGGCAATCCAAAATGCAGGCTATTTTAAGGACCAGCTAATTAACACTGCATTTTCCTTCTAGGGTTGAAAACAGCTTGAAGAGAAAGATAATTAAGTGTTCTATTTTGCTCTACTATTTGTAGCTCATTCTAGACTTAATTGTGGCTAATTAAGTAGTGATGTGAGTATTGATAAGTAGTGAGGTGACACACCTTTTCAAGGCGACCACAAGAGACATCAAAACAAGAGCAGGGTTCGACATTAACCATGGTCCTATGGCAACAAAAAGTTACTTTTTTTTGGGGGGGGGGGGGG
>LKNJ01005411.1:14727-29178 GCA_002120245.1 Maccullochella peelii
GTTACTTTTTTTTGGGGGGGGGGGGGGTCAATGAGTCCAGCAAGTCTAGTCTTGCTGGACTCATTTTGAGCAGAGAGTTTTTCTGTTGGCTGAATTTATATGGTTCTGACTTTTAGCATCATTAGCTCTGTAGGTTAAGTATGTTCTGTCTTTTTAGCAAAAGTTTTCTCCAGGGGTACATGCCCCCAGACTGCTGGCTACTTTTTCCCCAGTGGCTGGCTACTCCATATCCTTGTGGAAAGCCCCGGTGGTCACATGGTTATGATATTACGATGTTGCATTTTTGTTTTACGACTTTGGATACCGTTTCTTTTTTCACCATACACGTTTGCATCCCTGATTCTGTTAATATCTTTTCATTTGTCAAGTGTCACAGTTAAGGAAGGCTGTGTTAAGTTGCGTTAAATTGCCTTTTCTGTATTGTTTTTATTAACTTTACATTTGGGCCACCAAATTTAGGGGCTTGGTGGCCCGTGGGGCCAGTGCTTAAAAATATTAGCATCTATCCCTGAAGAGTTCATCACAGTTGTGAATGTGTAAGAAGTATCCTCAGTAAAATTAATTTAAGATTCCTATTGGAGTCCTATTGGTCAATTGGGCCCAGCAGTGTTTCTCTAGGGGTCAGTGTTGTCCAATAAGCAATAGTGTGAAAACTGCAAACCAAATGCTACAAAATAATATCAAATGGCATGAGAATGGGTATTAGATATATAACTATGCTGTCTTTTTGATTATTCTAAACAAAAGAAGTTGCAAATATAAAACCGACATGCTTAAATTCTTGATAGGATATGAATGAAAGTTTTTTTTTTAGCTAGAAAGAAGACATTTCACTCTGTTCCAGTTGTGGGAACTACAGAAACACTCAGTCCACTCACAGTTGCACAGCAGTGTTACAGAGTGGAGGTTCTCCCCTCACAAAAAATCTTTGACACCGACACAGACTGCGTGGAACACTTTAACTCGACAACAGCCAAGTTTAATTTTGGCCTGCCATCAAGTTACTCACAGAATTAACATTAATCTTATATGACCTGTCGCATGCTACATTTGTCATTTTAACCAGTGAAAGTGACGATCAGACCCAGGTAGAAATGAACTACCTGAATGTTTTGTAAACTGCTCTTTCCTAATGATAATTAGCGCTGAGCAATACCAAATCGGTCTATTTTGCAACCCGAGTGTCTGAACTCGGAGTGACTAACCAGTGTGCTCAAATAGTTTGCACCGTGACATCACTACTGGGTGTTATTACAGGACACTGCTGACCACACCCAACAGTAACTCTGGGTGTGGTCGAAGGTGCAACAGACTTGACACTTTCAACCAGACAGAGCAGTGAAACACTGCCTTTAAGCCTAGTGGTAAGTTACTCTTTAATAGTTTCTCATCTGTCAAAAGACAGTGGTTTTGTTGTACTGCCACACAGGAACAACAACAATGTCCATCATTGAAAAGTAGCACAAGGTATAAAGCAGACATGTTATGCATCCAGCTCAGTTCCTCTGTTTACTTGTTTATAATTACCAACCTCACCCTGCAGTCTGTTGACTTCTCTGCGCTTGAAGTGCCACAAGCACATTTCATGCAATTTACCTCCTGAATAATTCCTAATTGATTGGGAATGAGGGACAACACACGTTGTTGTATTGTTGGAATATGGGATACTTTTAGGCAGTAAATGTCCTCCATATTTCATGTTGTCAATTCAATTCACACCAGTAGCATTGCATTTGTGCACATTCCCCCAGTCAGAAGGTTAGCGTAATGCCGGTGCTATCCGTCACTTAAGACCCTGGCTGAAAATGGGAGGATGGAGAAGCAAGGGATCAGTGTTTACCCACCTGGCCAATTAGAAGACAGAGAAACCTACAAGATGGAGTCTGCCTCCAAGAGCAGGTACTAGTCGCTGTTATGGCACTCAGCAGTTGCTAGGCAACACCATCTATCCGTTATTGAGCAAACTTGTTGTGGGTATGGCTATTATATGTATAAATCACTGGTAATCTCTGCACTTCAGATAAGGTGGTGCACTTGTGTTGGGGGGAGAGAAAAAAAAAAAAAAAAAGAATGTGGGGTTTGATTTATTCTCACAAGAACGTCTGAAATTGATCACCTCAGACTGAGTAAGATCAAGTAATGTAAATACATTTCCAATCACAAGAAACATGATAATATGAGTCTCTCTATATAAAAGTGAAAGCTATCAGGGGAAAACATCCCATTTTAAGGGAGCACAGATTTATCAGGATCTTCTAAGTTGTCCAACGCTTCCGATTTAAGAGATTAATCTTACGTGAAATTCCAGGTAACAGTGCATAGTGTGTTGTAGTTTGCTAAAGGAAAGATGAGCTATGGGTTTCTGTAAGGATTTGATGTATGCACCGCTTGGCAGGGGATGCGGTGTAAGCAGAAATGATGAGAGCGTTGACACGCTGGCATACATCACATAGATGGCTATAACAGCCCAAAGAATCTATTTCAAATTGAACACCTACTTAATGTCTATTACAACAAATATTCTGCATAATGAAAACAAAACTATTTAATAATATGTAGTAGCTAATATTAGCATTTCTTTATTAACTGCTGAGTGTTTACACACACTGTAGGTTGTAACATTTCACATAAAAACACTATTATCCAAATACCATGGAAACAGAATCTATACAGACAAAAATGAACAGAAAATGAGATAAAGCATTGAATGCCTTAATATCTCAGCTTCAGCCTATTGGCAAAACCCAGCTTTCAAACTTGGTGTGATTTTATCATGTTTATTTCAGACATGATATGGTACCAACCTTTAAATTAAATAGTTGAGTCTTCCATGATATAAATGTGAATGCAAACACACCGAATTTAATGAAGTCCCTGTAATGCTGCTGACAATGAGACTTTGCCTACAAAAATAAATAAAATTATTGCAGGAATATACCAACACTTAAAATTCTGGGAGAGATGAGGGCAACCAAATCATGTCTATTAGTACCGCCTTTTCCCAGATCCCCAGAATGAAAAGTACACTCCCTAACCAATGCCTTTTTCTCTGCATATGTAATTATTTCATTAAATATTATATCAGTCCTGCAGCCCACAGCTGCTTGGTTCAAAGGAAGTTTGGTATCATGGCCTAGAGCCCGACTCACATACACACGCATCTCTCTCCCCTCTCCTTTTTCTCACTCTGTCTTGCTCTCTCTTTCTCTCTCACTCAGGCATAGTCCAGCAGTGCCAGTTTTGCCCCGGGCTGACTGATCACAGGAAGGAGCAACATTTTTGAATTCAGGGGAGGATTGAGTCACACAGTCCCAGCATCAGGCTCTATGTGTTACCCAGCTTTGCCGTTTTTCACTACTGCAGACCGCTATGATTCAAATGGAATTTTAATGGCCTACTCTGCTAAAACCGTATCACTGTTTTCTCCTATTTGTCTCTGGATTTGTCCCCTGCCTGATAATGCTCTTTGTGTTCATTTTGGTATTTGCTTAGTTGCTTCATGCCAGGTATGTTGGTGGTCCACTTACAGAATTTATGCAAGATCCTTGTGGTAGTCCCAGAAATCTTATTGTGCTTTTGGGCTTTTGACCCATTAAAATGGCAAGCAATACCTATACTGTATTTGCAAACTCCACAGACCAGGCTGCATATGCAGAGAGCTGAGCAATTCAATCCAGAAGTGTTTTTTTTCATACCAGGTTGTTCATTTGAGAACAGCAGAATTCTGTATTTCCCTTGAATAACATTTTAAATGAAAAATCTGCAACAAAACAGACTGCCATAAATAACATCATCATGTGAAAATATCTTGCATCCCCTGACAGAACATCTTCCCTACAACATGGTAGCATAGCAGAGGCATATTATGGTGCCAATATAAATTAAATTGTAGGTGAAAACTTCAGCCATTATAACCTTTAGAAACTGAGGGAAAATTACAATTCCTGTATTATGCAGGTATTGACATTCTCAACCAGCCGCCAAGCATGGATGACTTGTTATACCTTGAGGAGCTCACATATTTATATTCACAGTCGTTCCCATACAGGAGGGGGCAGTGCAGTGAACCTCTCTGACTTCAGCCAGCGGAGGGATTCAGAGAGAGAACAGTAGATGGATAAAGTGAAAGTTTAAACCCAGGTCTTATGCACACAGAGACCATAATCCTAACAAAATCTCCCACCACTATACTTCACAATCAACTTAAGGAGATGACCTTTGGTTATACTTTTGGTCACATACTCTACACTCAAGGATGTGTAAAACAAGCACTTTAATCAATAGGTAAAAGTCAATTCCAAAAGGTTTAAAACACTGAGAAAAACCTCAATATAGGATGTATGTAACTGACTGAAGTTATACTATCTAACATTTCACACAGTTGCCAGTTGATTCGGTGCATGATTGACTCCTAACTTCTTTTGTCTGCTTGCTTTCCATGTTGTTTTCATGCAAAGTTTGGGGGGAGTCTTGCAAATGAGTTTCACGCGTGTTATGCAAATTCGTTTCATTTTGCATGAAAATAAATTCTCCTTTTCTTCTCTGCTCTCCCACAAGCACAGACACATGACACCCATAGATAGAAAATGAGGTTTGATTCCACACAGTGTTCCTCCTCTAAGCTGTGAGGGCGGATCATGTGTCTCTAAATGACATATCACTAACACTCATATATTCTTGACAGGATTCAGAATTAGCTGACTTATATTTTATATTTAACATTTTCTAAACATCTCACTGACACAGAAAGTTAATGGAGAGCCATTTAATCACAGAAACAAACAAATTAACCTTTAAATACCAGTAGGGGCATTTAAGTGCACATGTTGTACATCTATAAGAACTCTGGTCTCTCACACACAATTAACCCCCCCATCCCAAAATACCCCTTTACGGTTGGTTGCAGATGGGAAGCGAGGTGAGCCTATATGTGGGACATCACAGAGCTCATTAATGTGACTGTGCAATCAAATCAGGTCAGACGGATGCATTGGTGCCTAGAGGAGGGATTTGATAGCCAGCTCAGAAATGCCTTATAATAAGTTAATTAGACATTCACTTAATGGTCCTGCAGCTATCCTATCACTTGATGGTTCCTTGATAGGGTTTTGGTCTTGAAAATTGAGTGTCACAGACTAGTGCCTTATCAGTCCAGTGAAGTAATATTAGAGTCCTTATTAGGATTAGAAACCGCCTGCTTCCTGACTTGGAAATTAACCATCTGAGGACGGAAACACAACGATCACAAATAAATTTGGTAAAGATTGAGACATTAAAGGTTCTTGGCATGGGGATTCTTCTGATTCTTGCAATATGTGATCCATATGTGTGATACTGAAAGTGGTGACATAGTTTTGTTTGAAGCCATGAACTGGATATATTGTATACACACTCATTTTGTGGGGTAGTCTCAAAACGAAAAGTAGAGGAGTTTTTTTGTTTGCGTGTTTGTTTTTATCCAGGGGGATGACTGGATGCAGGTTTTAACAACATAGCGATTCAAAGTCAAGTTCAATGATTGTTTTTTTTTCTTGCCCACAGTTTAAGCAGCAAAATGTTCAGTATTACTTTTGTTGTTAAAGTCACAATCTGTGATCAGAACAAAAACAGGGAGGAAAACCACAATTTTGGATTAGAAACTGATATCACTCTTAAATTGATTGACAAGTCCGTTAAAACAGGAACAACACTAGACAACAACTAAATCATATTTTTCTGATGCTTAGTTGTAATATTGACACAAAACAGGGCTATAATCGATTTCCTATTATCAACTGGGAAACACGATAGATAGAGATAGATAACCATCAAAACTACTAGGTGTTTACTTTTTCTCATTGCTAGTCTGTAGCTTAACCGAGTTATTTTGATCCATGTGTGTAGACGGATGAGGATTTTAATGTTAGATATGTGCTTGTGTTTTTACTGTATATTACACAATATACATTTTGTACTTCTGTTAAGTGGTAGAACAAATACAGGTCACTTCATACAAAGAATAATGTTACCAATTTAAATTTCATACAGCAAATAACTTATTTATTCTAGCATTCACTCGTACTTTTATGCGAGTGTGTGCACATATGTGTTACAATTTGGAATGACGTTTTGGTATATAAGTGACTGTCTGTGCATTCATGTTATCTAGGTAAGATGCCCTAACCATGTAATTAATTCATGAAATAATAAAACGAGCAGGTGGTTGGTTCAAAGAGAGAAAACAACAAGCACAGTACCTGCAAGTTAGGTGAACTGGAAACTCTAAATTGTGTGCGCATCTGTCCAAGCGTGCTTGCCTTGTGATACTGAGGAACTGTCGAGGCTTGCCTCTCGTCCAATACATGGTGGGATAGGCCCCAGCCCCCCGGTGACATTGAACAGAATAAGTGGATATAGAAAACGGATGGATGGATATAGTCAATGTAACAGCAACATCTGTCTGTCTCTCTCTCTCTCTCTTTCCTTCTATCCATAGACAGTTTTCCAGTATTATCATTCTAGCAGAGCTGCAGTACTGTCACAAGAGTCCTAAACTCTGATACACCGTCAGTTCACAGGGGACCTAGTCCTTTTCCCTGAGCTTTAGTTTCAGTCATCTAGGCCCCATCCCTCATGGCTGCTGTCTCAAGGGAAAAGCCCAGACAAAGTGGCATCTGTGGAATCACAGGAAATCAAGGGTAACAAGATAACTTTGAAGAAATAAGAGCTGCTGGCTCAGTCATTGCAATGGTAATTATGTAATTCATTACACAGTACACACTACATTCGTAGGACTATAACCACACTAAATACTAAGTGACACTAAATGTAACCAATGAATAATCAATATATCAGCAGAGTAAACAAGGAAATTTAGTTTAACATTCGCCACCTAACCAAGGCCTCATAGTGTTATACCCTCTCTTTACTGTAGTATCATGATATTTGCACTAAATTACTCTAATTAGCGGCATACTGCACTTAAACTAAACTTCCATAAAATATATATTTCTCCTGCATCAATTTGGCTCTTTTCTTCCTGGATATAGTAACAACTTAACTGTGTTGTAGAACATTGTTATTCATACCCTAACTAGGAAAAAAATCAATTCTTAGATTGCAATTCTCTTTTGAATGATTATGTCTCGATGCAGAAAACTCAACAATCGGAAATTTAAAACTCAATTTGCAACGTTATGATCACCTGTAACAATTTTGTGAGACCGGGCTGTACGTAGTACATTCCTTACAGCTGAACCAGTTGGATGGTGAAACGTAACGGACGTAAAACGTGCTTTGTGTTTACGTTCTAAGCTAGGCTACTTGGGCCGGTGATCAACCGAAGATGGATACAATCGGACCAGATTTCCATTTGGCAAGTAAATCTCGGAAGGCTGTACGCCACACTGACGGGTAAGTGTTTGTACCAAAACAGTCATGTGTTGCAGCCAGAGTCTGCCAGCATATTTTCTCTGCTAGCTTTGTGCCAACTACTGCAACGTAAAACAACAGCACAACCTGGTGGCAGAAGCTGTACAACACATCTACAAACATTAATACTGTATAAAATACTAAATTACGAACACTGGATCCTGGAAAACATGTTAGATCAGTACATCTTGGAATATAAACAAATAAGTGAATTAAACTGAATTATACTCAAAAATAAATTGTGGGGTTCCTGCTAACAAATACAAAACGGTTAACAGTAGGAAACAGGTTAGTCAAAAGGTTAATTTCGGACACTGATCAAGATGCATCGATAATCATTTCATAATCACATCGTAGCCCTCTGAATCGTAATCGAATCGTGAGGTGCCAAGAGATTCACACCTCTAACCCTAACTAATGTCTGGTAATGGCCATTTATAAAGAAGGATATCTAGCCCAGCTCTGGAGCATGATCATTATGCTTACCATCGACAATAGAAGTGTGAAATGGGGCAAAATCAGGATCAAAAATGAAATCTGTAAATTCAACAGGAAATGATGGTAAGATGTTCGTGCTGCAGCAAAATGGCTGGGCAACCATGAAAATGTCCAGCAAGAGATGACGTAAATGTAGCTATGTAAAAAGACACTTCAGGTTCATCATTTTTGTAACTGAAAAACATCAGTAGCCAATTATATCTGGTACAAAAAAATATCCATACTCACTACGTTCGATAATGGCTGAAACAAAACATTGCCCGGTGTTCTAAAGCTTATGTTAACTTCCTAGCTTTGGATTACTTACTGTTAACCGTAAGATAACCAACATGTCTATGCACAGTCTATTGTACTACTAGACTAAACTTTGAGTGCGGAATTTAAATGTTGTAAAGTTGCGCTCTGTCTCTATAAACGTCATTTACATATACGCAATTTGCCAGCACAATGCACAGGTAGACAACATAGTTTGATAGTTAAATCACCCTTATGATTCACTTCTTAGCCTATAACCATACCAACAATACTGATACTTTATGTTAACAATTAAAAAAATGGGTAAAACTAATGGTTAAATTAAAGTTACTCATAAACAAAAAAAGATTGATATTTTCATTTTTCCTGTTTTTGGTAAGAGGCCATGGTATTAATCCGACAATGAATTCCAAGGTCTGCAGACATGGTAAAAATGGAGAAAATCGGCATGGCAGGAAAGTTGGGCAACAGAGTGATGGACCTACAGTGGGGCAAAAAAGTATTTAGTCAGCCACCAATTGTGCAAGTTCTCCCACTTAAAAAGATGAGGGAGGCCTGTAATTTTCATCATAGGTACACTTCAACTATGAGAGACAGAATGGGGGGAAAGAATCCAGGAAATCACATTGTAGGATTTTTAATGAATTAATTGGTAAATTCCTCGGTAAAATAAGTATTTGGTCACCTACAAACAAGCAAGATTTCTGGCTCTCACAGACCTGTAACTTCTTCTTTAAGAGGCTCCTCTGTCCTCCACTCGTTACCTGTATTAATGGCACCTGTTTGAACTCGTTATTAGTATAAAAGACACCTGTCCACAACCTCAAACAGTCAGACTCCAAACTCCACTATGGCCAAGACCAAAGAGCTGTCAAAGGACACCAGAAACAAAATTGTAGACCTGCACCAGGCTGGGAAGACTGAATCTGCAATAGGTAAGCAGCTTGGTGTGAAGAAATCAACTGTGGGAGCAATTATTAGAAAATGGAAGACATACAAGACCACTGATAATCTCCCTCGATCTGGGGCTCCACGCAAGATCTCACCCCGTGGGGTCAAAATGATCACGAGAACGGTGAGCAAAAATCCCAGAACCACACGGGGGGACCTAGTGAATGACCTGCAGAGAGCTGGGACCAAAGTAACAAAGGCTACCATCAGTAACACACTACGCCGCCAGGGACTCACATCCTGCAGTGCCAGATGTGTCCCCCTGCTTAAGCCAGTACATGTCCAAGCCCGTCTGAAGTTTGCTAGAGAGCATTGGATGATCCAGAAGAGGATTGGGAGAATGTCAGATGAAACCAAAATAGAACTTTTTGGTAAAAACTCAACTTGTCGTGTTTGGAGGAGAAAGAATGCTGAGTTGCATCCAAAGAACACCATACCTACTGTGAAGCATGGGGGTGGAAACATCATGCTTTGGGGCTGTTTTTCTGCAAAGGGACCAGGACGACTGATCCGTGTAAAGGAAAGAATGAATGGGGCCATGTATCGTGAGATTTTGAGTGAAAACCTCCTTCCATCAGCAAGGGCATTGAAGATGAGACGTGGCTGGGTCTTTCAGCATGACAATGATCCCAAACACACCGCCCGGGCAACGAAGGAGTGGCTTCGTAAGAAGCATTTCAAGGTCCTGGAGTGGCCTAGCCAGTCTCCAGATCTCAACCCCATAGAAAATCTTTGGAGGGAGTTGAAAGTCCGTGTTGCCCAGCGACAGCCCCAAAACATCACTGCTCTAGAGGAGATCTGCATGGAGGAATGGGCCAAAATACCAGCAACAGTGTGTGAAAACCTTGTGAAGACTTACAGAAAACGTTTGACCTCTGTCATTGCCAACAAAGGGTATATAACAAAGTACTGAGATGAACTGTTGTTATTGACCAAATACGTATTTTCCACCATAATTTGCAAATAAATTCTTTAAGAATCCTACAATGTGATTTTCTGGATTTTTTTGTTTCTCATTTTGTCTCTCATAGTTGAGGTATACCTATGATAAAAATTGGAGACCTCTCTCATCTTTTAAGTGGGAGAACTTGCACAATTGGTGGCTGACTAAATACTTTTTTGCCCCACTGTATACAGTGCAGAGGATTCAGTCTTTATTGTCCTGTACTGGAACAACTTATTATACTTCATTTCTTAAAATTACTCTTCTTTTTTTGTATTAGCTGCTGTTGTACCTATATCCAGTTACTGACAGATCTTTTATCTGCTCTTTTCTTCCTAGGCCTACAGCTCACTCAGTAGCAAAAATTTTCAGCTCACCTGAGACCAGTGGCAAGGTCACTGGAGATCAAGAACCCACCTGCGCCACTTCTTTTTTTTTTCCTTTCAGGATGGGAATGGGGCTATGCTTCTGGCTGGCTAATGGCTGAGAACTGCTTTGTTCAGAACAGACATGTCAATTGTAGAAAAATGTATTAAAATGTATACTCTACCATTTTCGCAGATAGTCTGAAAAATTTGTCACTGTCAGCTTTTAAGAAATACAGTCACCAAGAAGGTCTAAGAAGTTATTAAGTCTAGTGATGCAGTTGCCAATTTAGGAACACTGCTGTAAGCAGCTATGTTTTCAGCTTTGCACCATTTCTGTGTTCAGACTGCGAGCAATCACTTTGCTGTTCTGCAGTCAGTGGGTGATTCGAGTTCACTGATTGATAGCTGTAGTGTCAATGATGTTGCAGCAGTAGGTGGGGCACAGTGTACAGCAAATCTACAGCATGTGATTGGCCAATGATGCATAATATTGCATGTTCGGTTACAGCAAATTGTTCTCTACTGACATGTAATGAAATCATCTGACACTGGCCAATATTTCTCTAATCAGTCTGTGTCAACCAAAGCCAAATTAAGCTTTGCATGTCTGTCTTCAAAAGTGTATTGCCTTTTTTACATATTGAAATGCTTGTTATGAATTTACACAAATTGGGCAACATCTTGTGTAGAAAGAAGTGCATTATGGGCTTTGTTAGTAAATTATCATAAACTTAGTTTATTGTTTGTTTATCATGCACATTTAGGGAATTAATTTAAATGATTTTCAATCATTGCTTTTCTCTTTGGCAATCAACCAATGTAAATTGAGGCACTCATTAAGACTGGCATTGTAATTGCTTGGTGGTGTTACACTTTGATTTACTCTCATCAATAAATAAAATACAATCACTGCTGTTTGATTATACCGTGTTCGTTATTCTCAAGTAATGAGATGAGGCTGTTAAGAAGGTAATGTACGATTTACTCGAAAAACGCAATTTAGAATAGATGAGTGTTCTTCAATGTGACATCTTATTCTTTTGCTGTATGCCATAGCATATGGTGAGCTGCAAAAATTGGCCTGGTTTGGCAGATTTGATGGCTTCAACAATAGTGAAGCAAAATAAAATAATTCTGAAAATGTTTTGCCCAGTGGTGTTTTGAAAAAAAGCCATTTTAAGAACATAAAGAGCCAGACGGAACATTTCTTAGAGGCATAGTTTCTTTTGTGTTGTATCAATTTCTTATGGCATGCTCTCTAGTGGTGCATAAAGCCCCCAAAAACATTCCTTTAGGAGCCAACCTCAAGGGTTTTTAACACTGAGTTGTAAGTCAACTGCGGCGGTATTACAGTTACAGTACAGTACAGTTCATGCCGTTCCTTAATGTTTTTTTGCAATCTTAGTTAGCAGCACATTACTGGGGATATAATTGCATATATTGCAAAGCAGCATTTCTCACAATGTCACAGACACAGATGATAACACAAAAGAGAGTACTATCTGATTGTTCTGATGTGAAAAATGTATGATTAGTGGTCTACTGGAAACCAAATTAAGTTTTTGTTTACGAGATTACAGAATGGAATATACATGTATCATCTTCATTTCACAAATAAATGAGCTATCCGGGGAGAAAAAAAAAAAAAAGGGGTCTAGATTTGCTTTTTAAATCATCTTTGAGAGTCAAACCTCTCAAGCACATCTGTCATATACTAATTAGTAGAAGTAGCTACTGAATGGATTGCTGTGTTGTTCTATACAGAATATTATGTAATCGGAGGGTGACATTCACTGACAAGGAAACAATAAAACATCTATGTGTAAAGGTCAAGAATCAGTTGTTCACAAGATAGTGGGTGCCAATGTCTGGCTGGGCGACTTACAGTTAACTTTAAAGAAACCCTTTTATTATCAAATGTTTTATTGAAATTTTGTTGTTAAATGAGGATCTAGGGTTTCTTTCAATGGAAGGCATTGTCCAGTGCATTTTACCGATGGTATCAAGCTTTGTCTAACTCAGTAATGTAATATTGATAAGGGACAATTACCCATAATGGCACAGTGCACTTTCTGGTCTTTGTCACCTATTAGCTATTTTAGTAGCAAAGCCTGTACTGTAGTGTAGATCCATTGCTGATGGGAGATACAGCCACAGATTCATTCAGTTTATTAACAGATTAATAACCTATCTGAAATTCTTTGCATGGAGTATTGATAATGCACAATCCTTAAAGCAACAGTGGGCAATGTGTTCTTTTGCTTTAGCTGGCCTTTTGGAGTTCATGAGGAACCATACAGCCGACAAAAACATCCATTTTTCATTTTCTAACCACTTTTCCTTCACCTGGATAGAAATGCTAGAAGGTCAAGGAAAGATCTAAAGCAGAATTCATAAGGAGTTAGAAAATGACAGCCACAGTGCTGAGAGAAACTTAACAACCAGTGGGCAATACAATAATTTGCTGCCTGTCAGAAATATTTTTTAAAATAAATCTTTATTCATCCACAAGACCACAAGACACTGCCTTAATTCTAAGCAGCCAAATATCTACATGTAATATGTAAAGATAGCAAAATAAAATCTGTTAAAAACTATTCATAATATGTTGTACTTCAGTAAAATAGAACAAAATGAGATCAAATAAAATGATACATATACAGAAAGGTCAGCATTATGCTATTTTCTATCCTAGCCTTTATATGTACAGAGAGGCATGTACTTACAATGGTATTCCATCTCAAGTTGTAACATTTTATAATAATTTCTAAAAGAGGCAGCTTTTCTTTTACATTTTGTGCATGACAAATGTTACCAAACAAAATTATTTATTCATCTTTAGTCTTCTAGATCTAACAGGGTTGCAAGCATGTCTTTCTAATACAGCACTAAAATTTGAATTAATTCCAGGAGAAGCCTAATAAATGAGAGCATGTATTGAAGACATTTTCTGTTGTTTTCACTCTTACATGAAAACTCATCTACTGCTGGAGCAAGTTATACTAAGTGGTGTTTCCAATCTAATATAGTAACAGTCGACCCTTATTGATATAAATGGGATGGACAAAGTATTAGAAACACCTCTCAGTATAACACAATACAATTCAACAGCAACACAAACTACAGCCTCCAAAAGGACCATAAAGTTGAATAAACAACTCTCTAAACAGTTTCAACAAAACCTGAACATCATGAGGTAGAATTTACTGCAGGGCTGTTGTATTAAACTGCATCCATTTTAGCTGGGAATACAAAACAAACTGGCAACTGAGGGTTTTTTTTTTGGGGGTTTTTTTTTTTTAATAATCTGTCCTTCAATTCTGCCAACCAGGCAATGCAAATCAAAACAGTGATAATAATATAGAAATGTAATAATAGTAATGATAGCGACAGCAGTAACATAAGTAGCTGATCCTGACATTACAGGATTTTTCAAAGAAATTGTTTTTGTCTTTTAAGGATACTATACATCTCTCCAAATTTAAATGATCTGTTTAACCGGCCGTTTCTACACAGTATTGTTTTGTCTTGTGAATTCTGTAAAACTGTCTTTTCGGCTGTGGTTATTATAAGAAGGGTTTGAGGTGTATGGGTATTTTTCAGAGAGTGAGGCGTCCAAGCACTGCAACAATGGGACATACAGTTAGGGGAGGTTCTGACTGTGAATCTCAGATAGTTTTCTCATGACCTCTGACCAGAAGTTTTGGATAAGTGGGCTGAGCCAGAGGGCACAGAAGTAATCTTCTGTTGAGGTGGGACAGTTGTGATGACTCAGTGTGAGCAAGTGGAAAGATGTTATGGCTGTGATGAATAGCTATGTCAGCCTCAGTGAGTAACCTTGAACCTCACTCAATAAGTATAAAGAGGTAGGCTCTATCATTAGCACATTCAGTTCCCTCCCATTGAAATGTGTTGTCTCTTAATCACTCAATTATCTCTGCTTATTATTTTTCCTACAGATATAGCCTTCCAATATGGAGTGAATATAGTCTCAATAAGATTTGTAAATGTGTATTACATGATTTG
>LKNJ01005412.1:0-15749 GCA_002120245.1 Maccullochella peelii
TGGACTGATGCCAAGGGCAGACCGTTCTGCCAGTGTGTGTGGATGTATGTGGCATTGTGTGCTGTTTAAATAAAAGGTGGACGCATGACAATCTCAGTCATCCAAGGTGTGTTTATTCATCCGGGAGAGAACCCATAGCAGCAACGCTGCTACATTGGCGCCTGCACAGGGACTCCCGTTGGATTTTGGATGCCGGCTGCTTCACCAGTTCTCTCCTGTCCTCGGGTCCTGGTAGCTGATGGTGCTGCTTCACCCCCACAGAGGATCCCTCAAACGCTGGGGCTGGAGTGTTGGAGGTGTGGCTGACCCGCACATTTCCGCCGGGAGTGTCCCTTGATGGAGGTGGGCCAGGTGATTCGGGTAGCCGGCCCTCCATCCTCCTTCCCCGGGCCGGGTGGGACATACAGCGTTCCAGTAAGGATCCAAGGGGGTATACATTGGGCTATGGTGGATTCAGGCTGCGAGCAGTCCCTGATCCACCAGAACCTGGTTTGACCCGGGGCTTTGGTGGAGGCGTCATGGGTAGAAATTAGGTGCGTGCATGGGGATGTACACAGGTACCCTGTAGTGCCAGTGCAAATTCGTTACCAAGAGAAGGTGTATAGTCTCAAGGCTGCGGTTAGCTCCCGCCTTACGCATCCCATGGTCTTCGGGACTGATTGTACGGGCTGGAGATCGCCTCCATGGAAGATTTTCCACTAGAACAGTCTTGAGACGATACTCTACGCTTTGCCTTTGACCAAGTGATGAAAATTGATGGTCAGCTGGTGTGCCCTGACACCGTACAAACATATCCACACTTCGCAGTGCTCAGGAATAGATTGTATTGGGTGTGTCGGGACCCGCAGACTGAAGAAATAAACATCCAGTTGCTGGTGCCAAAGAGCCGTCGGGAAATGGTTTTCCAGGCAGCTCACTATAGCCTGATGGCTGGTCACTTAGGGTGCGAGAAAACACAAAACCGGATCATGGCCCAGGTTTCTAGCCTGGCATTTGGGTGGATGTGCGCCGCTGGTGCGTGTCTTGTCCCGAGTGCCAGCTGGTGAATCCACCGGCCATCCCAAAAGCACCTTTGCAGCCTCTGCCGTTCCGTTTGAGCGGATTGGGATGGACCTGATCGGGCCATTTTCTCAGAGCGCACAGGGACATCGCTTTGTGCTAGTCCTGGTGGACTACGCAACGCGATATCCCGAGGCAGTGCCATTGCGCTCTATTTCAGCTAAAAGTGTAGCGCAGGCACTGTTTCAAGTAGTCTCCCATGTTGGAATCCCGAAAGAGATTCTGACGGATCAGGGCACCTCTTTTATGTCACGGACACTGAGAGAACTGTATGAACTGTTGGGCATCAAGTCAGTGCGGACAAGTGTATATCACCTGCAGACTGACGGCCTGGTTGAGAAGTTCAACAGGACGTTGAAGTCAATGGTTCGTAAGTTAATTCACGAGGATAGCAAGATTTGGGATAGGTGGCTGGATCCCCTGTTGTTTGCAGTGCGCGAGGTGCCCCAGGCCTCCATGGGGGTTTCCCCATTTGAGCTAATGTTTGGGAGAAGACCAAGAGCAGTGCTTGACCTGGTTAAGGAAAACTGGGAGGAGGGTCCCAGCACCTGTAAAAACGAAATTCAGTACGTCCTGGACCTGCGAGCAAAGCTCCACACATTGGGCCAGTTGTCATGGGAGAATTTGCTACAGGCCCAGGAACGTCAACAGCGCCTGTACAACAGGGGTGCCAAGCTGAGACAATTTGCACCGGGACACAAGGTCCTTGTATTGCTTCCATCTGCCAACTCTAAATTGCTCGCCAAGTGGCAAGGGCCCTTTGTGGTCACACGAGTGGGCAAGGTCAACTACAAGGTGGTGTGGTCAGACAGGGGTGGGGGCACCCAAATTTATCATTTGAATCTCTTTAAGGTATGGCAAGAGGCAGCGGAGGTGGCTCTGGTTTCGGTGGTGAAGGAGAGGGATGAGCTGGGTCCGGAGGTTCCGACTTCGGGGAGCCCGGCTGCTCTGCCTTGTGGGGACCATCTTTCCCCAGCCCAGAGGGCTGACGCCGCCAATTTGCAACAGCAGATTGCTGACATGTTCTCCCCCCTGCCAGGTCGCACCACTCTCATAGAACATTGTATTGAGACCCGCCCGGGCGTGACGGTTCAGTCACAGCCCTATCGCCTGCCGGAACATAAGAGAAAGATTATTCAGTGAGAAATGAAGGCTATGCTGGAGTTGGGGGTAATAGAAGAGTCGCACAGTGCTTGGTGTAGTCCAATCGTGCTGGTGGTTAAGAAGGATGAGACTATACAGTTCTGTGTCGACTATCGCAGGGTGAACGATGTATCACAGTTCGATGCCTACCCCATACCCGGGTTGACGAACTCCTGGACGGTCTGGGTACTGCTCAATTCTTTACAACACTGGATTTGACCAAGGGCTACTGGCAGTTGCCCTTGTCTCCAGAGTCCAGGGAAAAGACGGCCTTCTCCACTCCGTTTGGGTTGTACCAATTTGTGACACTTCCATTCAGGTTGTTCGGGGCCCCAGCTACATTTCAACGTCTCATGGACCGGGTGCTGCGTCCACACCCTGCCTATGCTGCCGCCTACTTGGATGACGTGGTCATCTATAGTGACAGCTGGGCGGAGCATATGCAGCGGGTGGCCGCGGTGCTCGAGTCCCTGCGAAGGTTTGGGCTCACGGCCAACCCGAAGAAGTGTGCGGTTGGGCGGAGGGAGGTACGGTATCTGGGGCACCTCTTGGGTGGCAGGCAGGTGCAGCCCCAGGTAGACAAAACCGCCACCATTGCGACCTTCCCGTGACCTGAGTCCAAAAAGCACGTGAGGCGGTTCTTGGGACTGGCTGGGTATACCAGTGGCTTATTCCAGGATTTGTGGACTTAGTCAGTCCCCTGACCGACCTGACCCAAAAGGGTGCCTCAGATCCGGTCCAGTGGACGGAGCAGTGTCAGGGGGCATTTGAGAGGGTGAAACAGGCCCTCTGTGGGGAGCCACTCCTCTTCACACCTAACTTCTCTCTCCCCTTTATTCTGCAGACGGATGCCTCGGACAGGGGGTTGGGGGCCATGCTGACTCAGTGGGTAGAGGCTCTCGACCGCCCTTCGGTTTACACCAGCCGCAAGCTGTCGGAGAGGGAGGCCAGGTACAGCACCATAGAGAAAGAGTGCCTGGCTATCCGGTGGGCGGTCGGGGCACTTCACTATTGGGTACTTCCTGTTGGGTTGGGCCTTTACCCTCTGTTCTGACCACGCCCCACTCCAGTGGCATGTTTAAAAAAACTGTGAACCGCATAACCATTTTTTTCTATGACTTATGGGATTTAGGAGCCTGTGGAGGTGGGGTGTGGTTGAGAGAGCTGAGCTGCAGAGGAGAGGGAAGGGGGGAGTGGCGCAGTGGGCAGTGCTGGCACTCTTGGCAGCAGGTGAGGCTGGTTACTAATTAACAACAGTGTGCTTTTTAGTAGTGACACCTGCGGAGGAGAGAAAGGTGGCCACGAGACGAGAGACAAGATGGCTGATCAGACGCAGGAAGAGAGCGCCGGGTTTTGGCAGATGGACTGATGCCAAGGGCAGACCGTTCTGCCAGTGTGTGTGTGGCATTACGTGCTGTTTAAATAAAAGGTGGACGCACGACAATCTCAGTCATCCAAAGTGTGTTAATTCATCCGGGAGAGAACCTGTGGCAGCAACGCTGCTACAGAGCCATAGGGAGTTACATTTTACATCATTTAAAACGTATTATGGTGGGTATTTTACAGGCTGTATGCTCAGATATATACTTATATATTTGACTACTTATAAGCCAACAAAAAGTGAGGGTTTGGTATCGATGTGGCTGCCTATACAATATCTTACTTTGAGGAATATAATATTGCCTAAAGTTGGAAATGTTTCCTGATTTATTAATCATGAAATATATGATCAAAGAATCCGTAAACACGACTGTCACCAAATTGAATCTTTTTATTCTACCATTCTCTGATGTATGCATTATGTCCTTTTTTTGTTAAATGAACTGGTATGACTGATTGTTTGTACATTCTTATAACTAAATAAAAATAAAAACTTTTGATAGAAAGTCTGTTATTAACTGGGGACATGGAAAAGACATGGATGTTTACCAGGCAGGGAGGGTCTAATTCACAAAGCGATTGAGTTGCATTATGGGAAATGGATCCAGTGTTCATGGAGCTTGACCCATATTAGGGACTAAAAGTCAGGGTATCTCAGTCTCTGCTGCTTTGATTTTCACCATTTCTTTTTTGAATTTGTCTTTCAAAGTCCCTCAACTTTTTGACACTGACACACATCTTTAAGTATGCACTGTAATATTTTCCAATGCAGTGCAGATTCTATTCAGCACCATGCTGTTATACACAGTAGTCTGTATGGGCACCTCCATTTTATCTGTAGAAGCTTTGGGAAAACCTCTGGTGATAGCTTAACCTATATCCAACTTTTTAGAAAGTGTAGACGCTGCTGTGACTTCGTTACTAAGGATGTGTTAATAGACCATTTCAGGTCCTCAGTAATGTGTGTGTGTGTGTGTGTGTTCAGGAACTTGAAGCTGGTGACTCTTTCAACAGCTGCAACGCTCATATTCAGCTTGTGCTGTTTTCTGAAGTCAACAGTTCTTTTGTTTTATTGACATTCAGCAAAAGGTTGATGTCAGAACATCCAGCCACAAGTTGTCCCCCCTCCTCCCTGCGAGATGACTCATCTGTCAGAGACCAGTCTCACTCCTACCATCAGCAGACTTTATAATGGTGTTGGCGCTGTGCTTAGCAAATATAGTCTTGGATAAACAGAGAGCACAGAGGAGCGCTGAGCTCTATGAGTGGTGGTGGACTGTGAGGTGAGCTCCTGACTTGCCTACAATATGTTGCCCTGCAATCACAAACAATAACACAGTCATCACTAAAGACAGCCTTAAATATTAGCACTCATAGCCTTCTCATGTAGTGATGTAATACGTTGGCCATTACTTCATTGCTATTATTATGTATTTCCTATTATTAGGATTGTGCCTATTTCCAGGTTTGTACTCTTAATCCTTTTTGTTGTTTATTTGTTGGTTTCCTTTGCTTGTTGTGTGGATTGTCTACATGGGCCCCTGCAGTCCATGCATTTCTGTATTTCCCTATTTGTAATGTTAAACTCAAGTTTTAAAAATGGTCATGAAACAGCACTCATAGCCTACTGTAGAACAGTTTTGAAAATAAAGTTTTGATGTACTTCAGTAGCAAGCTATACAGAAAAATGGAAACAATTCTAACCCAGGTTTGAGTCCATCTAAGGTCCATCTAGTGTATTCTGTCAAATAAAGTTTTAAAAAAGCTCACAGTTTGGTACTGATAAAAACACAAAACATATTCAACAAACAAGTGTTTACTTTTAAAGAGCAACATTAAAAGTCCTCATTCTGGTTCAACAATGGCAATTTCCTTCTCATAATAGTGTTATGCAGTGTGACTCACACAGCCTCTCCGCTATCACATACAAATGGTATATTCGGAAATGTAGAAAAATATCTTGTAAAATCAGAGTAAATTAGATAGCTGTAGTCTGGTTATTAGTCAGTTCTTCTTGGATTTGACTGCCATGTGTCCAGACTTGGAGGTGGAGTTGTATGCGGAGGACAGCAACATGGTGAGGAGCAGCAGCACAGGCACCAGCAGGTATGGCGCATATATGGAGACCAGCTGCAAGCGCTCCTGCAGGGTCTGCGGACCAGGGTGGGGTTTCATAGGGAACTGATAGAAGAGGATGTGAGCCAGGATTGGGACCAGCGTGGTGGCCACATGTGTGGAATACATGATGGCAGGAGTCCTGATCCACTTACAGCCACCTGACAGACAAGAAACACACCGAGTGAACAAAAGATGCTCCAGGCTGCAGAAAGTAGTTCCACTAACAACTCCTGAGAGTTAGGATACGATGGATAATGTTTCTTGAAAGGGATGTTGCTGTTGCTTTTTAAAATGTAATTTTTCAGTGCTGTGTGCATGACATTTCATTCACCTCGATTTACTTGGGGTGGCGGCAGAAATCTCAACCAATAAGACCAAAACTAACTGCATAACTAAGTGAGAAAATATAATACGATTATAGATTTAATTATATCTACCCACAATTTCGTTTACCTACTCTATCCTCCATAACTGCACGGGTTTTCTTGTGTTAATACAGCAAAAATCCAAGAGAGGTCAGGTTTGAGCTAGTTTGTGTCCTGGCCTCTCTGATAACACGCGCGCCGTCCAGTCTCCAGTGTACGGGAACGGCACGCCGAACTCTATTAGTAAAACCGTCCGTTTAATGCGGACTCGTTTAACGGTGAAAGTGCGTCAAAAATATGACATTTAACCAATGGCCTACTTAAATGTGGATACGTGATTTCATTAGTTTGAGTAAATACATGCCGAATTCAACAATGGGTCGTACAACATAGATTTTACACAAGCACATTTTGAGTTAACTGACCTTTCAGGAAAGCATAAGCTGCAATGGGAAAGAAAGGCGTTTGAAGCATAGCCTCGCAGAAAATAAAAGACTTGAACCACTGTGGAGGATCCAGAACCATAGGGTCTTTGAACTCCTCTGCATACCACTTCAGAAGATCTTTGAGCTGGTGGAAAGAAAGATTCATTGTGTGAGTTGTCTTATTACCACAAAAACAGATGATTGTAACTTCTATTTTCTCCTGGTAGGCTACTGACACTTACCGGCTGAGGATACACATGTCCGGGTAGCAGAGCTTGTAAATCAATAAATAATGTGATAGGAATGTGAGAGGCAAAATAGAAGAAAAAGATTATTTCTAATACACGGATAGCCATTATCTCTAATTTATTCAGCCCAAATGATAGACAGGAAACTGGTTCGCAGCAGTACCGCGTCGCAGAAACGCGTGTTCCCAGGATGTATCCCATTGGTTCACAGAGGGAGATGGGGGCGTTCCTGAACGCACCATTCATCCCACACAGGACATGCTGCTTTAGGTGCTCCTCGAAAGTGTCGGAATTACTCGCACAAATATTATGTGACGGAAACTTCAATGTAATCGTTTTTTTTTTGTGAAATGTATTTATTTTATTAGTTATTCATTTTTTCTTCACCGTATTATCTGTTTATGTACTTGCTGGTATGCATACATGTTTACATAATATTGAACTGTATTTTCTGTTCTGCTGATAATGCATTGCTAAAATAACATCTATAATGTGCTGCCAATATGTTCTTGGTTTATTCAAGTTTTAAGGAAAAATAATACATGAAAAATGCTATAATTGAAAATCAATAATAAAACAAAAACTCTAGTGAAAAAGCGGATAATGCACATCACATATCAAATTGATGTTGTAATTGAGTTATCAAAATTAGGATGGATAAAAAAAGACCAAAGTTTCAAACATAGAACATGACACATTTTTACAGTGCCAAACAAGAACATATACGTACATTCACCATCCATGTGACATTACACTATTTTCCACCTGTATTTATTATTGCTCTCTGTTGGTTGTTTATGTGTGATCATCTTACAGTTGCTATATTTCAGACAGCACTTCTGCCCCTAAGCAGATAAATGTAGCCTAAAAATTTGTGTATTGTTTTAAATACACATAACTGTTCAGAGAATTGCTTGATCTGAGGCCTTGGTACATTTCTTTAGATGGGATTTTAATCTTTCAAGGTGACGCTGGCTGCTCGTAGACATTTAGCTTCATGATATTAAGCCTCATCTTTCACCAAAAGCGGACTCTCAACATCCACATAATCCTGCAGAAAAAGAGGACAAAAAAAGCATAAATATAACCACAAGAATGTTTTCATAAAAAACCCATTACGATCTACTGTCTGTCCAACTATAGTAACAAAACTGTGATGTAAAATACAAGCAGTTCATAAAAAAGAAAGTTGTCTGGAAATTGTTCTGAAACTGCAGAATAATTATTTCCCGGCATCTCTGAAAATATATAATTACATAATATGACTTTAATCCTGCAGCCTGATTTAAGGTAAATAAGGCTGAGACTATTTTTGGCACCATTAAGGTCACATGATGTTTGTTTTGTTCATTTTTACCAATTATAAAGGAACAGATAGAAAAGATGAAGAATCAATGGCATAACCTTTAAAAGATCATTCATTTATAATGTAAACCATTTCAAAGCTGGTGCAGCCAGCTGTTCCTTACCGCATCGTTTTCAATGATGTTCTCCAGCATGTGGACAATGTCTGTGAAAGAGGGTCTCAGAGTGTACGGCTCCAGCCAACAGTCTTGCATGACATGAAGTCTATGGGGTTTAGGCATTCATCATGTTATGAACTATTAAGAACCAACTATCACACTTAATACTAAAAATGCTATAATGAGAATTTTATAGTGCTAATGAAATACTACAATTGGGTCGAGACTTATTCAGAATCAGATACCAGATTTAGACCGATAGCTTGGGGTCAATACTATGTTAGTCGAAATCTGATATTGACCAGTCGTGAGATCTACCTCGGATATCACAGAGGTTTCTCACAGACTATAGCTACAGGAGAAAGCAAAGAAGTTTCATTTCATGAGCTGCATATCATTAAGACCTTAATGTTGACTTTTACTGTCACTTCATGGTACCAAAGGTGTTTCCACCCTGCAAAATAAAACACAGTGGGAAACACTGCTGAGTGCTGGGCAAAGGTCAGATTGAGCCAGCCTCCTGATGATGAGACTGCCGTTTTGTCATCAGAAGGCTTTGGGTCCGATCCCCGCTCAGGGCAGCTTTACTCATGGTTGACACAGATGCTCCTGGTAACACTGTACTGATTATTGAAGGTGGTTGATTGGACTTGACTTCCTGTTTTTACAAGAGTATCCAGCTCACACAAGTGTGTGGAGTTTGGCTTTTCCCTCCCCCGTTCACTGCCATGGTATGAGTGTTCAGACCTTGCTCATATGGGTATCCCTGTTTATACCTGTTATTAATTATGTTTATTATGCAGTTTTACAGACATATACAGCTGAAACAATCAACTGAAAATTAATCTGCAAATATTTTGATAATTGATTAATCATTTCAGTCATTTTTCAAGTAATCCAATGTAATCAGTTTCTCTTTCTCTGTTATGCATTATTGTAAACTGAATACCTTTGGGTGTCTGACAGTTGGTCAGACAAAATAATCAATTTGAAGACGCTATTTTGGGCTCTGAGAAATTGTGATGGGAAATTTTTCAAAAATATTTAACATTTTGTACATTAAACTGTTAATAGAGAATATACAGTAATCAGCAGATGAATCAGCAATGATAATAATAATTTGTTCTCTGTGTCAGATATTAGCTTCTGTGGTGCAGCGTTAAACATTGTCAGTTCAAATCCTGGCTGTGCAAGACAATGTACAACGTTGAGTTATCCTTTTGGTTTAATCTTCAGATGCCCAGCACTCACACGCATTTCCTTCAGGAAATGCTAAATTTTATGTTACAGCATGTTTTTATGGAGTTCTTGGTCATGTAAAGGATCACATTACAATACTGAATACTATTGCAAAAAAACATGGTGCTCAAAAATCCAATCAAACAATAATGTAGACATTTGCAGATGATGCTTTTGATGTACAGCATATAAACTATATAATAAACATATTTTGTGTAATTGTCAGTTTTCACTTACATCTCTGGTCTGCAGCCCTCAGGGTTTGTGTTCTTATGACCAATACAGATGTGGTACACCACTGCCTCTGATGCCTCCAGGTTTGGGTATGGCAGTGTACCTGAAAATGCAATATTTTTAAGACAGATGTTACATGACATTACCTACCTGACATTTTGTATCGATCCAACAAGTCATCATGATCATGATCACATATATCAGAGTTTCACAAGTAGACCAGTATTCTGTATTATGTAATTTGACCAGTTTCTCATTTCCCCCTGACTAATGACTTTGTTTTAGGGTGGTAGGGAATGCCGTACTGCCTTGAAATAAAGGATGTGTTTATTTACAACTAAGAGACAGTCAAACAGGCAAAGAAAAATTACCACACTGGCCTTGTATTGGTCAAATCTCATACATTTAATCATTTTGTGCCACACATCATATCTGTTATTACCTGAGCGACTATCTTACCAAATGTCTGCATCTCCCACAGCACGATACCAAACGCCCACACGTCTCCCTTGAAGCTGTAATAGTTGTTCTTGAAGTACTCAGGTGGGTACCAGCGCAGCGGCACACGCTGCTGTACACGTTACAGACAATGGAAAATGTGATGTTACACTTACCTGTGAAAACTGATGACCAGCTCATTAAACTGAAACTCACATCACAGACCAACAGAAATAAAGATGGCGTTTTAAAAGAATTTGAGACATCAGTATACTGTGTTCTTGATAACTGTAATATATTGGTCTAATGTTAACTAATGACCTCTTGGTGGAAATTATGAGTAACCTGTGTCACGTCAATGACACCGTTACTGCTGGTCTTTCTGTAAATCAAGGCCACATCTCTCTGAAACTGTTGTTTCCTGTTGCAGAGGATGTAGCTAAATCCCCCTCAACACACACACACACAAACACACACACAGGTCTAAACTGACTCTTTATGTTTACAGAGACCCAACAATTCCCACCATGAGCAACACAAGGAGACAGTGGCAAGGAAAAACTCCCTTTTAACAGGCAGAAACCTCGAGCAGAACCAGGTTCTGGGTGGGCGGTCATCTGCCTCAACCGGTTGGGTTCAGAGAGAGAGAGAGAGCGAGAGCGAGAGTGAGAGCGAGAGAGAGAGAGGGAGAGAGGGAGAGAGAGAGGGAGCCGGAGGAAAGAAAACATCTAGTTGTACAGTACAGTTCCACATAGAGGTGTAAAGTAACAGTAGTGCTAATGGTATTGATGTTAATATTCATAAAAATAATACTAATAGCAATATAATAATAGTAATACTAATAATTAGACCAATAAAAACAATAGCAGCATTGGCCGCTGAGCATAAATGTTACGCATGTGTTACAGGTTCATATGGTAATGGCACAAGATGTGACCATAATGGTACAAAATGTATCCACAGTGGTACGAGATCCTTTATGTGCATTTTTTGCTAAAACAATGTGACACTTTTAATAAGGTCAAAATGTGCTGTAAAGCAGTTCAGCAGATTTGTTTGCAGTTTAATGGCTGTCAGAAAATGATAGATATACAGTAGCACATATGAAAACTTACAAATTGGACAAGCTGTTGCCTGTTAAAGTCAAATGTTCTGATGGTATCATGCTCAGTTATTAGGATTGTGGACATGACAACTTGAACTTGTAGAAAAACTGAAATCCCTTCAATATCAACATCTGTACAGCAGGAGAATGTACTCTGTCTGTGTGTGTGTGTGTGTGTGTGTGTGTGTGTGTGTGTGTGTGTGTGTGTGCGCGTGTTGATACTCTTACCTGTGGGTTTCTCCAGCGGCTGCTGCGGCGGCGGCTCGTCATGCGTGTTAAGTCTCGGGCCAGGCCAAACTCCGCCACTTTCACCTCCCAGGGAAACTTATTGACCATGACGTTCCTCAGAGCCAAGTCACAGTGCACAATCTGTAGGGAGGACCACACTGATACTGCTTAGCATGCATCGCGCGTATGTGTGTTAAAAAGAACCTTTGCAATTCTTAAAGGATGTGTGTTCGGTCAGTGTAGATAAATGGTAACATTAAATCATTAGCTGAGTACTTCATAATAGCCTGTTATGTTGTTACCATTTTGGAGCGCAGGTGCTGCATGGCCAGAGCAATGTGGTAGGAGGCGATGGTGAGGAGGCTCTGCAGCTCGGGGTCTGCACTCAGGTGGACTCTGTTGGTCTGCAGGAAGGTCCTCAGAGTACCGTAGCTCACATACTCCATGATCAGAATGTAAGGCTCTGCGCAAATCAAAACATAGAGAGAGGATGGGGGACTTACAGGGAGGAACATATCCAAGGTTTCAGCTACCTTCATCTATTATCTTTCAACCAGAAGCACTGGAGCACACAGTTTTTTTCGTGCAGAGAAATAACCGTCTGTATAAATGTCTCTCACCGTCAGTAGTGTTCCAGTCCAGTAACTGGAGGATGTTCTTGTGGTGCACCAGTTT
Organism: Maccullochella peelii; assembly: GCA_002120245.1. Classification (NCBI taxonomy): domain Eukaryota; kingdom Metazoa; phylum Chordata; class Actinopteri; order Centrarchiformes; family Percichthyidae; genus Maccullochella; species Maccullochella peelii. Next base: position 12,121 of record LKNJ01005412.1, read on the forward strand.
CCTCATGATGGAAACCTCCGTGTCCACATGCTTGGAACGGACACCTCAAGGAAAAAAAGAGAGAAAAAGGAAACCATAGCTCTGTGACTGAACGAAAAAAAATCATCTGAATTGAGGAAGACTCAAAAGTTAAACTCTAATTCATCGTCATTGAAATCTGAAATGTGATGGTGCTTTCAGCTTGACATTTATGCCAAGTGGTGTGTGTGTTTGTGAGTAATAGTAACAATATGAACTTAAAATGACACTCCAACACTGTCATCACACTGTCAAAAGTAATCATCTAATTCCCGTCAAGTGTCTGTAACATGATCAATGTGTGTGCTTGCATGACAGACCATAAGCATTTGGTGTACTTACTATAATGCACATGGATAAACAGTGCACTTTGGTTTGGGTTGAGTCTTAATGTAGATTGACAATTCAAAAGGTAACTATTTATTACTGTTAAATTATGCACATTTTGGTATATGATAAAAGACTTAATTTGCACTTTAGAAACACTTCACTGTCACCTGTTGAATACAAATGTTAGCATGGTCATGTAGGTCATAACAGCACAAAATTAAAGGGCTGGTGCACCCAAATTACAAAACACTTGTTCTTAGATGGTTGTTACACAGAGTTATCGAGCCATGCCAACTGCATGACTAGTTTTGGTTTCGTGGGCCCAAGTTTGGAGATTTCTGCTTCAGATATGGATATCTTGGATATTGGAACTACTTTCTACTGAGGAAATAGTCCTTACAAAAGCTGTGAACCTGCAGTGTGGTTACCATGACATGGACACTGTTTTAATTAAGTGTCAGAAGTGGATAAACTCAGCACATAAAACACCTCTAAGGCTGAGTGACAAAATATGTTCATTTATAATCTGGGTAAACTGACCTTTCAAAGTAAATAAATTGGCATGACTATAAGATGAAATGTCAAAAGCACAGCAACACTGAGAGCACCTCTGAGGTCCTATTTGTTTTCAAAGAAAAATACTGTTTAGGCGTGAAAAAAGCCACAGCACTGGCTGAGTGTAGGAGGGGAAGGAGAGGTCATATTTTCCTTCACACTTTCTTACCATAGCATCAACATCCTCAACAATGGTACTTTTATGTTGCTCAACTCTCCATTTCATCATTACGGTGGCCCTGAAGGTCAAAACACAACATTTCAGATTACAGAAAGGGAGGGACAGCTCTTTTTGTTTGTGACTGGACCAAACCCACTTCAATTCAGAGTTTATTCAGTGCGGGGACATCAGCCGGCTTGAGTCGAGCTGAGACGGGCCAGAACACACCGCTGCAACTTTTCCTGCGACGTTCTAAAACAGTTTCTCCGGTTGATCCAATCTAGCACCGCACTGAATAAACTCTGAACTGACTTGGGTTTGGTCCAATCACAAACAAGAAGAGTTGTCCCTCCCTTTCTGTAATCTGAAATGTCATTGTGTTTTGTGTAATGTTGTTGTGTTTTGACCTTCAGGGCCACCGTACATCATGCTACAGCTATAAACAAATGTTAAAAACATTTACTTCACATTATGCTACTTAACTGTAGCTTGCTGCGTTTCAACTGTAGCCATTGTTAGGTTGCGATACCTGTGATTGCTGCTGGTTTGCATTGATTTAAACTGATAACCAGGACTAAACCTGCAACAACTTTTTTGTCCACTAGGGGCCACAGAAACAATGAATCCAGTATTAGTGAGTCCAATATTCACTTTTCTTTTAGCTCTGAATTAACATTTTTCAAGAAAAACATTTGTTTCTCTGACAGCTACAGTTATGTGACATCTTAGGAAGAGGACCCAAGCGCAGACAGCTGAGGAGGCTCAAACAGTTTCCAACATTTATTTAAGTATACTTGCTGGTACTCGCAGGCAGGTAAGTCCAGATACAGCAAATCATTGAAGCACAAACAAACGTCCTAACACAGGACTGAGGGAATCTCCCAAAGGCGCCCAGAACACATCTGACATAAGACACGGAGCACAGAACAATGAACTGACAAAGACCAAAGCACAGAGGCTGGTATAAGTAATGACAAGACTAACGAGGAAACCAGGGGCAGGTGAGTAATGGGGAACAGGTGAAGACAATCAAGGGTAATGACACAAGGTCAGGAACACACAGGAAACCAGACAACAGACTACAAAATAAAACAGGAAACTGACACAGACCACATATCCTGACAGCTACATGCTCTATGTTCATAAGTGAGTCACTAACTTTTTCCGTCTGTTGTTTGGTGCTGAGCAGGTAGTGTACAGTGGGGTTTTTTTTTGCTAGAGATGATGCTGATGGTAGCAATGAGATTTAAAGGTGGGGTAGGCAGTATTTTTTGGGCAAAAATTCCATAATAACTGCTCAGCATATTATAATTCAAGTGGTCTGAGAGCAAACCTCTACTTCTGCCCCTCCTCTTGGCTCTGTTTTCAGGCTTCAGAAAATCTATCCCGTGACGGGAGACTTTGACCAATCACAGGTTATTTCAGAGAGGCGTCGTGCGTGTCCCTTCAGACGGTGAAAGCCTGATTCAGTGGCGGAAAATCCTGCAACTTGTGAAGAATTTCCAACACCTCCTTTGCCTACAGCAGCGTATAGTACAGAACAACACATCCCGGCTCCACGCGGAGCTTCGGGCTCAGTATGTTCGATGCCATGGCGCTCATATCGATGTGGCAAAGAGGCATGATGACAAACAGTGGGGAATAACTTTTGAGGGGGGACGGTGTTGTGTGTATATTGTGTGTGGGGACCATAGGCGGTGCCGGAAAAAGCACAGCACCTGCAGCGAAAAGTTAAAACTTTTGGAGAAACGCAACTGACAATCATGCCAGCAATCAGACCTGAAGACGCCCAGGTGAAGAAGAACTTTGTTTACCATGTAGCATTGTAGCATTCTGCTGTTTACTGTAGCACCTCTACTGTTTACGAGCAACTGTGAAGATGGAATAGAGACTGATCGATCACCGCTGTGATGACTGTACATCAGCTGTTCAACCCTGCCACGAGGGAGTACAGAGACGTTAATCACCGTGCAGTTGCTTGGCATTGTATCGCTCTTCAAGTTAGGATTTCTGGTTAGTATGTGACACTCCCACACCGGCCCACAACCCTGCGCTGAATCGCCGGAACGCCTGATTCTGTCTGAATGCAGCCTAAAGATACCATTTTACACAGCTTGAAAGTGGTTGACCATGGTTGTTGATAATTCTATTCAAACTGGAATTTTCTGACCATTTGGACCAATCCAATGTAGTATCTCATTAATGTGCAGTGGAATTTATCTCCAACAAAGTATGTTAACATGATTAGTGAAATGCTGACATTAATCTGTTTACACCTCTCTTACCATTTACTTGGGCTTCATTTTACTGATTGTGGTTCTCTGCCTCTGCAACTGAACTTTTACAACAACTGATTTATTATTATATCAGCCGTGATCTGAGGTCGTGGAGCTGCGGAGTCTGGATCTGTGGTTGCGGAGTCTGGATCTGTGATGCGGGCCATCCACTGCCCCTGTGCTACTGCTCGGCAGCCGCTGCTGTTATTGTTGTTTTTGGACTTATTATTAGTATTACTACTACCACATTGCTATTACTTTTATTTGTATTAACATTAATACTATTTCCA
>LKNJ01005412.1:15835-53529 GCA_002120245.1 Maccullochella peelii
TCGAGGCAGATGACCGCCCACCCAGGGCCTGGTTCTGCTGGAGGTTTCTTCCTGTTAAAAGGGAGTTTTTCCTTGCCACTGTTGCTTGTGCTTGCTCTTGGTGGGAATTGTTGGGTCTCTGTACACATAAGGAGTCGGTCTAGACCTGCTTTTTATGACAAAGTGCCCTGAGATAACATTGTTATGATATGGCGCTATATAAATAAAACTGAATTGAATTTAATTGAATTATGTCTGCCTCCAGGGCAGCGCTGCCTCAAAGACATGCTTGTAAGTCTAAACCTCCGGAGAAGTATGTACCTTCCTTGCTGATCTTGCAGGTGAACGTGTTGTGGCCTTTACACGTTCCTCTGGTCATCCTGGCCTGGTAGAAGACGCCCTCCTTCCCTGATTTGATCAGCTGCAGCAGGCTCAGGTCTGACTTGGTAAAACGAGGACCCTTCAAGAAATGCCATAAGAGGTGACTTTTCAGCATCAAAGTTGAGCAGAACAACAATGGGTTGAGTCTGGAGACTGAGAGGACATGCAAACCTACAGACTCCAGGTCAAAGTCACAAACTCATTTTGTCCACATTGCACCAGAACAGTCAAATATTGGCTTTATCTTGAGCTGCAGTGATAATATCTTTAGCACAAAAGAAACCTGATCAGCACTAACACTGTAAATCCACACTGGTGAGATGACACAGAGCACATGTACAGTTAACATGCAGTTTAGCCTATTTGAATATGAGATTTCCTCTGCTGGTTTCAGCTGACTGCTAACGGAAATCAAGCCTCAAATAGGTCAAATATCAGATGCGTGAAATATTTTTATCTGCATCATGTGATGACATGAAGACGGTGGTATATCAGTGGTACCTGCTGCAGGCTTTTCCACAGCCGCCTGGAGGAGGACCTGACTGTGCAGCTCTGCTGCAGGGGAGGTTGGGGAGGAGGCTCCTCATCCTCCCCCACTGCTGGGACCGGCCTCACAGGAATGATGGGAGCTTGCAGACGAGGAACAGCGCTCGGCAACAACTTGCTCCCCTGCAGCTCTCGAATGGTCTGGACCAAAGAACGATATCTGCAAGAAAAAAGCAGTGAACACTGTAACACACATAACCGTGTATAAGGTTTTGGGGAGAAAGATTCCCTCAAAAGTTCAAGGCAGCTGTGCCAGGGGGTTGTTGTTTGCTGAAAAGAAGATACAGAAAAAAATCTATGAAAAACAAAAGTTGGAGTAGGTAATGTTTCTGTGGTAACAGAAAATAAAACAAGACTACAGCCACGCTAGCAGCTACTTTGAGCTAAATGTTATTGTTAGCATGCTAATATGCTCACATTGACCATGCTAACATGCTGATGTTTAGCAGGTTATAATATCTTTACCATCTGGGTTTTGTGTGTTAGCATGCTAACATATGCTAATGATCACTAAACTCATAGTACAGCTGAGGCAGATGGGAATGTCATGCTGTCTTTTTTGTGCAGGTATTTGGTGAACCAAAGCACTGAACAAATGAAAAGTTTGACCGGATGATGGTGCTAGATGAAAATTCAGAGGATCGTCAAAGTGAAAATCCTGCAAATTCATCCATGATAAACATTTCATGGCAATCCATCCAATAATCGCTGAGACATTTCACTCAAAATCAAAACTCAGGGGATGGGCAAATAGAACTGCCAGAATCTGGGTCATTAATGTCAATACCAAATTTTACGGCAATCCTTCAAATATTTCAGTCTGGACCAAAGTGATGGAGCGTCCATCATTGCCATCCCTGGAGCCACACTGCTAGCGTGGCTCAAAAATACTGACCCACGTTGCTAGGCCAGTGTGAATGCTTGAGCCTGATCTTGCAGAAAATTCACACTTACTATGAAAATAATATCCGTAGTACAAAACATTTAACTCTTTTGTACAATAAAGCCAGACTAAAAGCCTTAACCTAAACTTTCTGGTGACAATTTCATTTGACAGCAAGACTGAAAGTAAATAGAACAGAATAGAATGTAACTTTGTTTTCCACCAGAGCAGAAAATTATTTTTGGCTCACCAAAACATGAAAGAGCATAACATACAAAACACGTAAAATATAGAACAAACGTGATAAGAAACCACTGAGAAGAAAAAAACACCTAAGTATAATGTTCGTTGTTGTTGTATGGATGCAAAGACAACTTTTCTTTTCTTAGAGCCGTACCACAAGTGTGCCAAAGTTTGGTCTCAAGCCAAACGTAGCTGGCATTAAGTCAGCCTGTGGATAAATACATTCATGGTGTAGACCATTTTCACAGCAGACATTATGACATGGCAGGAAACCGCAGGTGTAACTATAAACATCAATAATGGCTGCATTCCATTTATAGGCTCATGGCTTATTAGGACACTTCATCATTAATGTTGTTAGTCAGTGCTGTTACCTGCTATGACAGCCCTCAGTTTTCCTGTTAACTGAACCAGCTAAACGGATATCTAGAAGCACAAATTCACTTGTCCATTTATTCTTGAATATGTTAGATATCTTTGTGTATTCAGCTGATAAACCAAACATTTTCACAGTGCAGCTTTAACTCAGACAAATCAAACGACACTAAGGACAGATCGTCCAGTAAGTTTCTTGTGAAATCATTTCATCCTCTCTTACTTTCTGAGACACACAGCCCCAAACAGTGTGAAGGCCAGGATGGTGAAGGTGAGAGCCCCTATGAGGATGTAGGCAAGTGGGTGCAGGGGCTGACCTGAAAGAACCAACAGGGCAAAAAGTAGTCAGCTCCGACATGCTCTCACAGTGTGTCAGTGAACACAGCTGGATGCAGATCTTATCTGTGAAACCTGAGAGTTCACCTGAACACATGTGATTGGCAGTGTGATTGGCAGGCATTGTGTCATCTGCTCAACAAGGGCGGTTTCGGTCAAAGAGCATCATCTCAGTCTAGAAGGTGACATTGAAATAACATGCAGGAATATTAATGATGTTTAATCACAAGTCAAACAAATGGGACTTTCTTTTAAATTATTATTTTTATTAATTACACGAGGAGGAAAAATACTAATGTTTTAGAAGTTTGGTGTAAGAACAGGTGGTTTCATCCTGTCAAACCTGAAGCCCAAAACAATAAGAGCACACAGGAAGAGACACATTAAGGTCATAAATCCACATTAAATGTTCTGTTACAATATAAACCAGCCTTACCTGTGTCCATCCTTCACTGACTGTGATGCTGATCAGAAAGCAGCCAGCCTGTGTGGCTCTGCTCTGTCTGTTCTGTTTGGAGCAACATAAAAGTGCTATATCCCTTCAAGACTACAACCACGCGTTGTGTAAACCTCCAGCCTGTGTGGAGCTCTCGTTGTGTGTCAACCACAACATAAGCAGAGGAAATGAGCAGTAGCAGCAGGTGGTTTGAGCTGCATGACACTCTGTAGCACACTCTCCCTGATGTCACTGAACACTCAAATATGGTCATATCAACTCTCCTACACATCAAAACTTCGCTTAAATGGGCAGTGACTGGTCACTGATTAGACTATCTGGGATTGGAAGGGCTTAGGTGAAAATAAAACGTAAGATGAGGCACATGAGAAACCCAGTTTAGGTGGTGTTGTTGGATCCAAACCACCTGAAGTCACTTTAACTAATTATTTCAACCAAAAACATAATGTGTTGAATTTCTATTTTCAACCCTTTAACAGTTTGATTTATTTTGAATGTTAAAACACTCCATTACAAGTAAAAGTCCTGCATCAAGTAAAAGTAAATTATCAGCTAAAACCTATAACTTACTTACTTAAAAAGTAAAAGCACTGCCTATGTCAGTGTTAAATGTATATATTTTATTACTGGATTATTATTACTGATTCATTATAACGTGTGAGAAGCGTTTTAATGTTGTAGCTGGTGGAGGTGGAGCTAATTTTAGCTGCTTTATATACTGTTGGGTGGTTTAATGTACTCATGCTCATTGCTCATTATAGGTTTTTAACAATCTTAATCTGTAAAGTAATAGTTCGCATAAGTGTAATGGAGTAAAAAGTACAATACTTGCCTCTGGTCCACAGTTTTTGCGCAAAGTGTTTTAAAAGTATGAACTGGCTGGACTGGACTTTGTTCTACCTAATTAACAACACTGGAACTGACTACAGCATGTCGTTGCAATGTGAATGTAATTATGTCAGCCTGGTGGTTTGTGTGTTATTTGTATCGTGTTTGGATACAAGTATCTGTTTCAGTAGCGGTGTTTACTTCAGGGAAGTTTCTGCAGAGACTCTGCCTGTGGTTACCCCACTTATCTGCAGACGGACCTACTGCAGCAACAGCAAATGCTACTTTAGAACAAGGAAGGAAGATGACAAGTAAAACTATTTTAAACGAGACCAAGTGTCTCAGCAAACGTACGGCAGTGCTTTGAGCTAAATGCAGTCAGTGTGGCATCATGCAAATGATGGCATGTATAATGTTTACCATTTTTCGCTATCTTAGTTCAGTTAGTTAGCATGCTAACATTTGATGGGAATGTCATTAGTTCTGCAAGTACTTGGTCATAAAAACAACTTCAGTGAGAGACACCTTAAGGTTACTGACCCTTTAAAGCAAATGGTTATACAGTCTGAGCAGCACAGATTCTGCTGGGAGAACCAACTTCCCTTTAATAAGCACGTACATGAACATTAGCACATAGACTAGTATTAGGTTATAATGGCTGTGCTGTACACTTGCATGAATAGGGATTTCATCTGAATTCAGGAAAACTTGAGTTAAAAGTGATTTAACTCAAATTCCAACTTTGCTCAAATCTGAAATGTCCAGTAGCTTCAGCTTAACATGTATGCCAGGCGGTCTGTGTGAGGAAATAGTTTGGTGGAATACCTGAAAGTTACCACACCAAATGATGGTAGCTATTGAAAATGGCATCCAAATTTAGTAAAAATGACCACCATACTACTGCAAGTTAGAGTTTAATAATGTTCTATAGTGTAAGCTGTTCCAACATTGTGGTAATGGCTGTGCTGTACACCTGTATGAATATGATTGGATGTTACTGACGTCAGCTGATAGTGAAGCAGCTAATCAATGCAAGTGTGAGTCGGCCTCAACTAATACGATTGGACAAATTGAAACTTTGACCTATTTAGTCTGGACCATAGACTATATAAAGATGGACGACATGACAGCTCCCCAAAAGCCAAAACATCTGGATCGCCCCCTGGTGGCTGGCTGCAGTACAGATCATAAACCCCACCCCCTCCATGTTAGCGGATGAGACAGGGGCCAAACTTAAAGAACACGTCCAATAAGTTTTTCCCAAAGATGGTTTCTCTCATAAAAATGACAGATGATTGACAACTGTGATTGTACAGACGGGACCTCGATACGGATCACTACTGCGCAGACCCTGGCTCCAAATGACGTCACCAGCGCAAGATGGCAGCTCCCGTATATTTGGCTTCATTTTTGTACAGTAGGAAGAAGTGGAGACACGGCGTCGATCTTTACATACAGTCTGTGGTCTGGACCAACTCCAACAACATTCCTAGAGCCACACCACAAGAGTGGCTAAAAGCAAAATCTGCATTACTCAGACCACAAATAAACACACAGTTCAGTCTGGTGTTGTCGTTTCCTCTGCAGAATTTAATTTGTTGCTTGGGTATTTTGTTACAGATCAACGGTATCACTCCATATACAACTACAAGTACAGGATTTTGTACAGTTCATATTCAAATACATAGTTTTCATTGGCTTATTTACAAAACACATTTTTTTATGTACATGTTTTCATGTCAGTGCAATGTCACTTTCTTTCAACAAACACGTTACAAAAACAGTTCTTTAAATTAACAACTCTGGTTCAGATCAGACAGACATGAACTTAAATAAAAAGAGGCTACAGACACTGACAGACAGCTCAGTAGTAGATTGCACTGCCTGCTGACTCTCCGAACAATTCTTCTGGGGGGTTGGGGCCAGGTGGGCGGGGCTTCTGGAGAGGGGGGGGGGTGCTTAATATATTATCCCTGTGGTTCACAGGAACGGTATTTGCCCAATTTCAGCGTCAAAGTTCAGTTGTTTTGGGTAGAAAATGTTTGCTCCTGGGTTACGAAAATTGTGCTGAAATCAACCCCAAATTGAACTTGTATTTTTGCTAACAGTACACGCTACAGGTGTGGTAAGCTTAGCATCACACAAGTACTCGTTTGAGGGAACATTCACAGCCAAAAAATAATAATAATAAAAATAAAAATAATAAAAAAAGAGTTGACGGCTATTGCACCTTTAAATAAAGCAAACATTACAAACTGGGTTCTCCAGAGGCAAATCCTTAGGAAAACTTTCCCTTTGAGCCACGTGATGACATTTCAAACACGGACACAAACCGGGCATCGTCTACAGCTCGGTGCAAAGGCAGGAGGGTGGAGGAGCTGAGCAAGCAAACATAAACAGAACTCATCTGTACATTTCCATTTGTTCAACAAACGTACTCTGCAAAGGAAAATAAAGTCTCATTCAGTGACAGATATCTCTCCAGATACATCCATAATGACGCAGTTTGCTCATAAATACAGCAGCTAAAAAAGGGGTGAACACAGAGATTCATCTCCTGCCATCTAGAAGATAAAGCGGGGCATCGGTGGGAGCTGCTGACCGTCTGCTGTCTGTTCACAGTAATTAGACCAAGCCCCGCGCAGGAGGAGCTCCACACATGTTGCTACACACCAGACACAAAGCTCTCCCACTGGACTCCACACGGTTTGTTCATTCCAAACTAACCTCAACAGTCACGTCAAGTAGCCAAACCTTCAGATAAAACCAGGAAAAGAATTTAGAAAAGACACGAAACCAATATTTAGACTAAGCACACTGAAAACATACGACACTCTAAATGCTGGGTCCAGTGATGTGGGGAAGCTTTTACAGATCTGACTACAGATTCAACAGGCTTAGGTTACTGTTGAAGCACAAATGAACAGTAAACTGAAACCATCTGATGTCAGCGGGTCTGTAATGCAATGATTTGCAGACAAAAATTCTTAAACAATCCTCAGTGAAATTACATATTAAAAATATTTTTATGCATCATCAATTTAATATTGAAAACTTTACCCTCCATACATCTTAAAATGTATGCCTGTCTGTCACCAAATGATGCTAACGATTAACTAGAATTAATTAATTGGACGTGTACCAACTGAACACTGTCTTCATTTCCCCTGTAATAACTACCAAATCACATCATACTTTCAAGAAACCTTCCATTGACTTTACAGTTGCATCCTTTCAGGAAATGATTGGGTCTATGGGACCCGTCAGGGCCAGATTAACCCACTAGAGGGACCCAGGGCAAAAATGGGCTGTGGGTCTCTACCCATTGGGTACAGTGCTTCATTATATAGTACAAGTTAGTTTATGGTAAATGAATTAACCATTTATTTAGGAATCTGCACCATATAAGTATAATATCAAGTGAAATACTAAACGCACTCAGGCTAGAGTTTGACACAGGGCCCTCTAATAAGACAGGCCCTTGAGATTTGGTATAAATTAAGGCTTTAATAGTGCATATTACCAAACAAATTTGGAATGAATCAAATCAGCTTTGGGGCCACTGAGAGTCTGGGACCCCGAGGGATCTGCCCACTTTGCCCAGTTAGTAATCCAGATTTGAGCCCCCAAAAATCAAGTGTTACTGAAGCTTCCACAGATACTTAGCAGGGCGCCATCTTGGAAATCAAGTTCCCCTCAATGTGCATGTGAGCGCTCCTTTCACGGCAATGGTGAGACGTCTTATAAGTGGCCTTTAAAGAGTAACTCAGCACCCTCTGAAAATCTTGTTTTTGCTGACTCTCAGTGGTTTCACGTCTCACCTTGCTGCAGTGATGTACAGGTGTACTCCAGGAACCTGTGACATCACTGTTGGGCGTGGTTACAAGTGCAACTAGGCCCACGAAACAGGCATGAAAGTGTCAACCAGAGAGGGCAGTAAAACAGTGTACTAAGAATGCTAAATCGGTGGAGTACTCTTTTAAGTGACTCTTTAAATAATATAATGTTAAAATGACAGGTAAAATCATTTTGGAACTACAATAAGGTGATCCCAATGTGCCAACGTGTTCTGGTTTCTTATTGGGGAGCAGATGAACATTACTGATGAGTTTGAATCTCAACAGTAGAGAATTGCAGCAGGTGAAAGGTGCATGTTACGACAGCACTATGAAGATGAGCTCCACCTCTCTAGGTGTCACTTTGAGATAAATATCCATTCCATAACCTGAAGTGGCTCCTGAAGCCTGCATTAAGAAAAAAAAAAAAATCACAACAATAAAATAAATCTTTTATAAAACAACGCATTTGCAGAACGAAAAAAAAAAGTCTTAAACATATACTGTATATTATTCTTTAAGCGTCTCTCTGTTGAAATCATGGCACCTGTCCTACACACACCCAGACACTGAAGCTTTTGGGGTTTCAGACAATGTGATGAGTACACACAGGTCAACATTGCACAAATTACTGATATTTGGCAGCTGTGGCATGAAACACAGTTTTGGCAAACATGCCTAATTTCATGTCCACATTAGGACCTGTGTGAGTGTCCTACAGGGGGGGAGATGGGAGTTTTGTGTGTGTGTGTGTGTGTGTGTGTGTGTGTGCGCGCGTGTGTGTGTGTACCGTGACTCCTACATTGGAAGGAAGCATTTCATTTCTTATTATTAATACTGTCACAGACTTTTAGGGTACAGTTGGCCGACAGACTGCATGAAGCGATGAGGTAGCATATGACTTGGGTTTTCCCTAGTGACACTATCGCTAATAAAACCTTTAGAGAACTTTAAAAAAAAAAAAAAAAAAGCTTGTCACAGTATCTACTATATTAGATACCACATTTCAACATCACATTGATGTTCAAATATGACACGAACACAGGTTCTTTAACTCTTGGGGCTCCGTTTACACTTGGCATTTAAAACCCAGTCTGTGTCCAATCGTTGGCCTGGCATTTACACCTGGAATTCATTCTGTGGTCTCATTCTTTTCCTTCTTCAGGTAAGACATCTGGGCTCAGACCACATGACTCCAGGTGTAAATGGTTTTTTTTTTAAGTGATAAATGCACTATAACAAGGTAACATCACTTCATGACTTGGCCATACTGGCATACATTCAGAGATGTGTTAGTATGCAAGTATATGTTACATGGATGTTATGGTGAGGTTTGGTCGGATGGGGGGTTGGGGGTGGGGTGTTTTGTCAGGCTCAGCAAAGGGCACCAGTTTAGTGCTTTCAACAGGGCTTCATTGTTGTCTTGGCAAACCTTTGCACTAATCCATGTTTGCGATCAAGTGTAGAAAGTGCTGCGAAGCATCCCTAAAGACAGAGAGCACAGTCTGACTCTAGTCATTAGCAGATTGTGAGGATTCTTCAGAATGGTCTGAACGGCTGGTGCCTCCTGCTCAGAGCAGCAGGAGGGAGCCGGGAGCAGGTGTAGTGCTGGCTGATGGAAGACAGGGTGCTGTCACTGTAGGACACAGTATTTCTTGTAGTCGGACTCAAAGTCTTCGTCCATGCTACTGGTGTCAGCCATCTTCTTGCCATCGATCTTTGGCAGGAACTGGGAGTAGTCGACTCCCTGCTGCTCGTAGAAGAGGATATAAGCCGAGTCGGTGTCGATCTCCTCAGAGTGCACTTCCTGGAGGAAATAAAACACACACACAGAGGTGATGTGATTGATCCTGTTAAGGAAGATGTCGTTGACCTTGTTATGTGTTGTTACAACAGCTGAAACAACTCCATAAAACACTGCAAGCAGATGTAAGATGTGTGGTGGCATGCATCCACCACTAGATGCCACCAGAGTTTCCAAATACTGCACATAATGGCTTTTACAGTTTGTCTAGTTTTGTTTTCACTTTGACATCTTTATTCTGTTGATTAGATAGTCTATCTCATATAAAATCAGAACCCTGCAAAAAGGATCTTAAATATCATGATTTGATAGCTAAATACGTGATATTATGGTAACTTAGCGTCGTGTACTGATGCAAAACTAAAGGTCCCAAGCAAAAAATCAACGGATTCATGTAGAAGACATGTAGATGTAATAAAGCAGCAGCACTGTTCTTGTAATGCAAATAGAATATGAAGCGTCCTAGTGTCTTACCTTACAGCTGCTGTCATTGTAACAGTACCATTTCTCATTGGGGTTTTTGGCATATGTCACATAGTGGCCTCCTCCCATGATTCCTGAATGGCACTGACGAGATAAAGCAGAAAAGACTTGTTTCAAAGTAGAAAAAAAGCCCATTGAGAGAGCCCATTAAAACTACTTGTGTGGTGCTTACTGATATTGCATAGAGGTTGTAGATGGCGTCCAGACACATGTTGTCTCTGTGCTGTAGCAGCGAGTTGTCAGGGTCCATGCTGATCTCTGTGCTGCAGTCTGAGCTCAGCCCGTTGCTGTCACCGTTCACCAGGACCACGTCACAGTGGCTGCTGGACGCCTCAGTGCCGCTGCCGCACGATGACTCTGATGTGAACGCCTCTCCTGATCCAGGTAGGCCTGATGCCCCAGCCCCTGCTGTGCTCCCCTCTGTGTCTTCCTGTGGTGCACAGTCCCGTGGCTCAGCCTCGGGATTAGCAGCTCCATCCAGGTTCTCCTTGCTGTTGGAAAGGCGGTGTCTGCTGCCCAGCTGGGGCAGGCGTAGCCGGCCTGGCCTGCGGCCTCCGCTGCCGGCCTTTGGGCTGCCGGATGGGCTGCTGGTCCGGGTGAGAGAAGGCGCTGATTTCCTGCTAGAAGCAGGGGAGGCTGTTGAAAAACCACAGGGTTAAAATACACTTCCTCTGCAGCTGGGCCATTTGCTGCTCTGCTCTTTTTGTTTCACGTGCCGTCAAGATCTTAATCATCAAATCATAACAAAAAAAGGAAAATGCATACTCTCTTTAAAAATTGGAACAAACTGTCAGTGCATGACAACTAAATATCAGGCTTGAATCAACATGTGGTACCTTTGGGGAGGTTGCAGAAGCCGGCGGGGGCAGAGATGGAGGACAGGTTGTCTTCTCCGATCCTCAGCAGATCCTCGCTTTCACTGCGGGAGTGGAGGCAGTGCTGCTCCAGGTCTCTGGGAGCCAGGAAGGCGCTGGGGTCAAAATTCTCCCGCGGGAACTTGACAATCTTCTGGGACTTGATCCAGCGACCGTTCACAAACTGGAAACGCTTCAGGTGGACAATCTAAAGAAGCGAGATCACATTCCACATACTGTGTTGGCCAAACTATTTTCAATGTAAACAGTAAATCCTACTGAAAACCACATGTAGAGTTCTACTCAAAGAACCCATCTCTGTAAGGCCAGAGCTCAGGTCTGACCCAGACTTAAAGTGTGCCACTCACCAGAATGGGGGGCAGCCTCCAGAGGTCCAGCTTCTTAGTGGCCAGCCGGTGGGTCTTGCACTTGGAGCAGTAGTAGAGCTCGTCCTCACCCAGCTCTTCCTCACTGGTGAAGGCCTTCAGACAGCTGTCCAGGCTGATGGGCTCTGCCTGGGCCCGACGGGACTGCTCCACGCTGCAGTGCTCCTCCACAATCTGCAGGAAGACCACGACGGTGAGGATGCTGAACGGGGCGAGGGTGCATTCACACTGTTCTGCTTTCTAACTGACAGGGTCAGTTTTTGGTAGAGCCAAGGGTCTTTTTTGGGACCTAATCATTTGTTTTCTGAATGAGCAGGCTATGCTGTGGCGTTTCTGAGCTACATACGCATAGCTAGGATCTAAAGGATGTATAAAAGAAAAAAAAGAAAAAGAAAGAAAAAACCCACACGCACAAAATTTTGTATTTAGTGTGTGTGTGTGTGTGTGTGTGTGTGTGTGTGTGTGTGTGTTTTACCCTCTCCTGGGAGGTCTGGTAGCGGAGGTGCAGGGCGGTGGGGTCCCAGTCCACAGCTATATAAGCATTTCCTACAGAGGCTCTGTCCTCTGAACACTCTATTGTACAGCCTCGACAGAACCTGGATACACACACACACACACACACACACACAAATTATTCACATTCCTAGTTTAAAAAAACAAATCACTCTACATCTAATTTTTAGATTGGTTTGATCATTTGTTTGATCAATTGATCATTCTGATCATTTTTTGTGCATAGATGGTTTTATTGAACAGTCAAACAGTTTCTGCCTGTGACAAAAATCTAATATTACATTTAATATTTTGATCATACATTTTTACAAATCAAAGCTGATAAACTTATATCAAAATCTAGACAATGTCTCATCACCACATTACTCCAAACTCTGTGACGTGTGTGTGTGTACACATTAAATACTGTATGTCTTACCTGTACCAGGGACACCAGGCACATGAGTTGCCATCCTTACCCACAACCCGTAAAGTGAAGGGGTACTGGTAGCCCATACTGTCATCACTGCAGGTTAAAAGAGGAAAAACATAATTCAAGAATCATGTTCCTCATGCACTGTCGGTGTGGATATCATCCTCTGAAACTGCTGGCTTCGGTTTGTAATGGGGCACTGGCAGTTGGTTGAACCCGGACTAATTACACTAAACCAAGTAGCTGAACTGGATCAGGCTTTAGATAGCTAGGTACTGATCGGCCCAGGCCATTCCTAATCCTGTATAAAGAGTCGGTCTAGACCTGCTCTATATGAAAAAGTGACCTGACATAACTTTGTCGTGATGTGGCGCTATATAAATAAAACTGAAGTGAATTGAATCTTCACTTTATTATGCAACACTAACTGCAGCGGTGGAAGAAGTACTCAGATCTCATACTTAAGTAAAAGTAGCAATACCATAGCGTAAAAATACTCTGTTACAAGTAAAAGTAATGCATTCAAATGTTTACTTAAGTAGTTAAATACAAAGGTATTGGCATCAACAAATACTTAAAGTACCAAAAGTAAAAAAGTACTCATTATGCAGAATGGTCCATTTCAGAATAATGTATATTATATTATTGGATTATAATTATTGATGCATTAATGTGTTTGTCACTTTACTGTTGAAGCTGGTAAAGGTGGAGCTAATTTCAACTGCTTTATAGACTTTATCTGCTGGGTAGTTTGTGAATTTACCCACCGGGGATCAATAAAGTTATCTTAATCTATAATATTGCATCAAAATGTATTTGTTGATTGTATTTTGTATTATTAATCGGAATCTGCAAAGTAACTAAAATTAATAAATAAATGTAGTGCAGTAAAAAGTACAATTTCCCTCTGAATGTAGTGGAAGTGGAAGTATGAAGCAGCAGAAAATGGACATACTCAAGGAAAGTACCTCAAAATTGTACTTAAACAGTAAGTTCAGTAGAAAGATGTAACATAGCGTTGTGATGTGTTTAGCCTAGCTTTCATGCAGACTGGAGGCAGGGGGAAACTGCTAACTTACATGCAGCTCTGTCGAAAGTGAAAAAATACACAAAAAGAGTGTTGGGTGGAAAGGAGAAGACTGAAAGCCTACCAGTCCTGGGCGTGGTTGCTGGCTTCCTGTGGGGGCAGTGGGCTGGCCAGTCGGGACACTTGGATCCAGACGGCATCGTACAGATCCTTTTTACTGGTGTGGACAGTGCAGGGAACTATGAGCGGCATGCCAAACAGGCTGGGCCGGTTCTTCTGAGATGACAGGAAGTACAGCTCTGTACGCATCTGCAGGGGCAACACAGACGTGTAAGTTATATCAGCTGGGACAAAGGCATGTCGTTTTTTTAGCTAACTATCCCCTATAGAGCAACTGCAGCAAAGTGACCATTAGAGGTTACATGATAAATAATACAGTATTCATCAATTAAATTTTGCATTTGCAAAATTCTCAGAGTTCTCACCATCTTTCTGTGCATGGCAATGATGTATCCAATGAATGGGCTCTCCTGCACCGGTGTGATGTGTCCGTTGGCGACCCCATTGGCCAGGGGCGTCTCCGGGTTGCAGGGCACCATGGTGATGGGCCCACCGTTGGGGATGAGGATGGGTTTATTGCCCAGGTTCCCATTAGCAGCTGAGCCATTGGCTACTGGGGTGATGTCTAATGAAGGGAAGGAGTGGGAAAATGAAAAAAGGGATGGCTGTGGATTCAGACAGATCCCTGCTGATATGAGCGCAAAGAAAGTGTGAGTGAAGGCTCACCAGTCAGTGTGGGGGAGCTCAGTGACGTGGGCGAACCTGGCACCGGGATCTCAAATGCACACAGGAAGCCGTTAACGGACAGGCGGACCTTCTGGCTGTCCTGAGGAAAGTTCTACACACAAAGGATTTGGACATCAGACTGCAGCACTTCACTGTAGTACAACAACTTTCTGCTTCCTGTCTCATCTGCAAGCAGAAAGCTGCCCTTTTCTGGGAATACAATCTCCAGCTGCATTATTCTACTAAACATACAGAGCAGTTTTGCTACTTAAACAAAGGCATTGAAGCAACAATAGAAAAGATGTGCAACAGCAATTAGGTTAGTGATAATCAGACTAATCCATCTGGATCCTGTTCTAGTAAACAAACCTGCAGTGACTGAAGCCCAGACACAAAATGTCATTCTGTGTTAAACAGCATATACAGCTGCCTTTAAGTTTCATTTTGTCTTGTCACTGGTAACAGAACTATGCAACAAATTGAAAATGTGGAAATAATCCTCGTTATAAGCAGTTGTCACTGACACTGTGATAAAGTCAGTTAAAAAGTTACAATGGCAAATATATCTTGTTTTATTTTTAACATTATTAGTTTTATTATGAATTTGCCAGCTAAAGCTCATCCCCTTTCAAAAGGGACATTCACCCAAATTACAAAAATGATGTGTCCAAGTTTTAAGATATCAGTCCCAATGTTGCTCATTTAGTGGGTTTTATTTTGCTTGATTTGTGGGTACTTAAAACATTTTTAAAGAGCCTAGTGATAAATCTAGTGACTTTGTGGGTAGACAAAGATAGTCTCCTTTAGGAGAGGTGCCACTATTTCTCAGTTAATCACACTACTCACTGGCTGTGGCTCTCTGGACTCACTGTGCTCAGTGACTTGGCGGGGCACCAGAAACATGAATGAGCGTACCAGTGATCCAGACAACCAATCACAATCCCCACTGTTTGCCTGGGAAACTATTTTCTCCTTTGTTTTGCTTCTAATTGAAATAACTTGACTTTTTCACTTGGTTTTATAGACCCTTTTACTGCCAACATCATGATTACGTCACGGCATTAGCTGGAGGCAAACACAAATCACCTCAGAGTAGTAGGCTAACTAACCTACTGAAAAAGTAATCTTGCGGTGTTGCTGGGTACCAGAATAAATGGAGTAATGGCTCCAAATTGAAATTTTATCGCATACCAGCTGCCACTGCCAGTCAAAAAAAATGATGAGACAACTACCGTTATTTTTAAACACGATAATCAATAATGCTTGTGTTTGTAGCGCACACTTCATATCAGGTAAGGTTAAATAAAGTATTGTCTGTTGTAGGTATGGATAACGTTATGTGTCTAAAGGTCTATTTTTTCACTGAATAACATTTGTGAAATGACAGGTGGATTTTGTGGCATATGAGGAGACGATAGCAGCTTTTGTGAAAATGTTTTAATCCTCTACATTTTGTG
The DNA here is from genome assembly GCA_002120245.1 of Maccullochella peelii. NCBI lineage: Eukaryota > Metazoa > Chordata > Actinopteri > Centrarchiformes > Percichthyidae > Maccullochella > Maccullochella peelii. Next base: position 31,422 of record LKNJ01005412.1, read on the forward strand.
TAGAAGATTTTTCTTCCACATGTGTTGGCACAACACATGCAAATAAGCACGTGATGTCATCAGTCTCTAAAATTTAGTTTTAAAAAAAATTTTGTTTGTGGTGCTGGAGGTAAGAACTTGTGTGTTGTTGTTTTTTGTAATTTCATTCCTGAGCCTTTAAGTAGATATCTAGATATCTGTCTCTTGCCCTCTGTGTTACAGGCTGCACTTTGTGTAAGACGATGCGGTCAGTGGAACAGCCTCAGTACCTTGATGTTGGAGGTATGGACCTCAGCCAGGAGGATCTGCTCAGGCTTCAGGCTGCACAGTTCACTCAGCTGTTTCTTCAGCCCTGTGTACTTCTCATCCATATTCAACCTCAGGCCGTAACGCACAGGCGTGGAGCCATCCAGTTTAATGACTACAAACACACCACAACATTACACATGACTCAGGTTTTGCTGTTTAAAGAAAAGGAATTGCTTTTCAGAATCTTTCCCCCAGCCTCCTCACCAGTGATCTCCAGATGCATGGAGCTGTCCATGGGCAGGGGCAGAGACAGGAAGTTGAAAGGGTCGAAGCGAGCGCTGATGTGTCCGCAGGTCTTGCACTTCACCTGGGACTTGAGCTGACCATGGAACAGATCCACCACGATGGAGCGGTTCCTACGCAGGTGGTTCTCCCACGCCTTTAAGGTGGAGGAGCATTGACACACACACACACACACACACACACACAGGTGAGATCACACACCACTGATCCTGCAAATCCCTCCCCTCAGGACATACAGAAAACAAACAGAACATCAATACAGCACACATTACCAAGTTAAAGAAGGTATTGACTGCTCTCTTCTCTTCAAGCTCTGACTCTCAGAATGGACGTGGATGTGACAGCTCATTACCTCCTCCAAGGCGCGGGGGGCTCAGTTCTCACTTGATACTGTGCCATAAAGGGTGCAGACATAACATGCCTATTCGCCTTCTTTGGCTTGTACACCATTTCATTATCTGTCTGGCAACTGAATTGATCAAAATTTAATACATTGCTTGCTATTATCCATCCATTCATGATCTATAGCCGCTTATCCTCAGAGGGTCACGGGGGGCCTGGAGCCAATCCCAGCTGACATAGGGCGAGAGGCGGGGTACACCCTGGACTGGTCGGCAGTCAATCACAGGGCTGATGCTTGCTATTATATTAAAGTCAAATGGACAACATGTTCTTTTTTAAGTGATGTAATTTAAATGAACAATAAAATTAATCTCCATAAATCTGTCTCCTGATACTGACTCCATCATGCCCTACCACTCCACTGTGCTTCACTGCATTACAGTTTGGTGGCTAAAAGGTAGAATTACAGTTTAGATTGGAACAGTTGTTGCCAGCTGCTGTCAATCTAATCACACCCACACGGTCCCGATGAGGCAGATAACTGAGTTTTTGGGTGTTTAACTCTTCATAAATAATAACTTGGATGTTCTTTTTTCAAACTTTCACTGATTGTTGTTTATTTAGTCAAATATTTAAACTTGCAAGTTTGGCCACTTGGGGGCAGCAGAAACCAGGTGTGAACACAGCACTGATGAGTGTTAACCTTTGAAGTTGATATGGTGAACTTGTTAGCAAAAAGTTGCTTATTTATACATCCAGCAGTTACAAAGAAACAGTATGATTCATTTGGAGACATGTTTCTGGAAACCTGATGAATGTCAGTCCAGTATTCACTCTCTTTTAGCTGTTTTTTGGGTCTTTGTCAACTCCTGAGGTAAATACCTGTCTCTTTAGCTGCTAAATGCTCCACTATGTTCATCAGCTAGTCTCTGGCTGTGTCTGTCTGCTGTCTGCTGCTGAGCTGAGCAGTTAGTGTACACTGGGAATTTAGATCGTTTTCTATGAAAAACAAATGCCTGCTGCGGCTGAAAATGACACTAAACAATTATTTTCTAACTCCTAATATTATTATTTGTCTTACTTTGATTTGGGGGATGCTCTAAGTTTTGGGGTCTTTGGGGGATGTTAACACTAAGTATAATGTTGCCATGGAGTCAGTTAGTTAGCTGTGGGCTACAACTTTCACCCATGTTTTTGTTAGCCTATATTTGTATGTTGTTGTATGTTATTGTTACATTTTGTCAAATTGTCTCCATTAAAAGTATGCCGATTTAGCTATTAGCACCTCCTGCAATGTAACTGTATTACCTTTAATATTGGAGAAAACTTAAAAATATGAAGATTCTTAGGCAAGTTCTGTAGTTATGAGGACTATTTTTTTTCCATGATTTCTAAGAGGATTTATGGACGTTTCTTCTCAATAGACTTCGGAGATAATGATGTCCCCGGGAAGTGCATCGTGTCTGTGTGTTCAGATTTGACTGAGTTGACTCAGAGAAGGAGTACAAATTTTGCTGCTCACACGTCTCTCCCTCCGCGCCCCACCCTCATATCTCCCTCACAGTTTGAAACCCTCTGTCCTAGCCCATTATTTATTTCATTTGTAGACAACAGTATTTGATCAGCAGTGTGATCTCTGACCTCAGAGGCCACCTCCCAGTCAGGCCGGCCATCGCTGTCCTTCAGCTCCACGTAGGGTTTCTCGTGGACTCTGTTTAGATCTTCATGGAGACCGTCCAGCAGGAAGGCTAGCAGCTCCTGGGAGTCCTGCTGCTGGAAGCCATTAAAGCGCGGGGCGTACTTTGCAATTGTCCACTGGAGAAGAAGTAATGATATCAGAAACTGTATTTCTATACAACAGTTTTAAAGGCACTTTGTAAAAGTGCTTGTGGAGTGTCATAAACACAAAAATAGGGATTCAGCTCGAGTCAAGAGTCATGGATTAAAAAATGACAAAACCTGACCAGACCCATAAACCACTAACAAGTAAGGAAAGCTTCTGCACACTGACAACTTTAAAACAGATGCTACACTAGAGCTTACCAACTTGTTCGTTTGCATGGCAGACTGAGAAAAGTATAAACAAACGTGTGATGAAACTGCTCACCCTGAGCTTGAGTGGAGCCAAGTTCTTCTGTGTCCCGCTCCACAGCTCCATCACCAGGTCACCATAACACTTGGCCATGTGACCTCGCATCCCGATGGGATTCGTTCTGTGAATGCACCAACACACGCCTGTTCAAATTACAAGTTCAGAATAACGGTGGCAGGATTTCTACCAGAGTGATATACTTAAAATGGGCACCTGTTGAGCTCATAGAGGTGTCTCCCTGTGATGAAGTAGTCTGTGAGAGGCTTGGTGTTGCTCACACACTGGATACTCGAGTTCATGAAGCAGGTGTTGCCAAGGTTACTGAGGCCAGTGGCTCCTTTCTCTGTAGGAACTGGGATGGAAAACACCAAAATGAGCATACCATTACATGTTTTTAATTTTATTTTTTATAATATTTTTTCTTATATTATTGTCAATTTTCTATTTATGCTTCTTGACTTGCAGTTGTTGTTTTATGTTTCTTTATATTCTCTATTTGCTTATTTATTGTTATGCACCAAAATACCAAAGCAAATTCCTTGTATGTGTACTTGCCAATAAACCTGATTCTGACAAGCTTTCTTTACTGACCAGCACTAATCAGGTCTGCAAATCTCTGCAATCTCATTTTGTTCTACCAAAAACATTAGGTACACAACATAACATTTTTTCCCCCAGTGTATCGTTCATAGGTTATCACTACCTGCATCCACTTTGAAAAGTCTAGCATTTGGTAGCAAAACACCTGCTATGAAATATTTGAGAATAATTTAAAAAGTGACACAGGGATGATTTTTAAATTTGGAACAAACATGGAGGAAAATAACACATCCATACACGGTATTCCAAGGTGTTAATGGGCAGCATATTAGCACTGTTGAGTGCTGTAGTGTATCGGTAAGATCAGAAACAGATGTGTGTCTGTGTCTCCCCCTCCCTACTATCATTGCAATTACTCCCCCTCCTCCCTGCTTAGAAACAGATACAGAGGTACAGGTTACCACCTTCACGGACTACCCGTTCCCAGAGATCCTTCATATGTTGAGCTTTGTTAAACAAGTCCTTGTGATATGAGGGGTGTGTCCCTTACATTTAGTTGTTCTTAATTCTTAATTGATGGTGATGTGGTTGTGGAGCACTCTGCTGTTAAATGTCTGTCTTTAACTGTAGTTCTAAAATTCAATCACAAAGCGGTCTATGACCAAACAATAAAGAAACAAAAAACAGAGAAAAGTAAAGCCCCCTTCTTCCACCGAAAACCTTCAAGTTCAAGGAAATCCACAGTTAAAAAGTTTTTTTAAAAGTTCAATAAATGCATGATGTTTCCAAAGTCAAGAGTAATTGTGTTAAATAATTTTGATCTCAATACTGACCAAAATAATTGTGATGAATATTTTTTTCCATAATTGAGCAGTCCTAGTGAAAATGTAATGTTTGTCTGTAATAGAGCACAATTAATATCCACCATGCCTGACTAAAATGACCAATCTGCCCACGTACAAATGCACACTATGCTTGTCCAGTGTCTTCCAGCTTACCTTTGTGTCTGTCCATCTTACTACTGTTGGCAATGAAAGACATTTCCTCCGGCCAGCTCATGTCTTTGTTCCTGACTGTGGAGGAAGAGACAGAGATCTGTGATCAAACCATTTCGCTCCCACTTTTATGTGCCATTATTCAGGATGACCTGTTACCAATGAAAATAGCTGTAGGTTCGGGCACTATTATAAGTTTGAAGAGAGCTTTGTTAATTCTGGAGAGAAATGTTAAAAAGAGAACGGGAGGTGTTTCACACCTTCAATAACTAGCTGCTGCTCATCCTGGATCTTCAGGCTTTCCAGTGTGTGATCTTCATCGTCGAGGAGGGTGAGGTAGTTCTGCAGGACAAAGACATGTATCATGTAATGCATCATGTAAGCACAAAACTTTGAAATTATGAAGGTCTTAGAACTACATTTTGACACAAGGACCCGTTTCAAGATAGGTTCTTCAGATGCGAGACCCCCTTTAAGGCCCCACAGCTGGTATTGTGACTTGTTGGTATTTGTTAGGGCCCGAGCACCGACCTTGGTGCGAGGACCCTATTGAAACTGTAGAAATTATTATTATTCTTCTTCTCCCAAAAGAATCGCCGTTTTGAGGGGCTAAAACTGCTCAAAAACGCACGAAACTTTGCACGTGTGTCAGAAGGGGTGAAAAATTTTATATTTTATGGGTCTCGCACATGGGTGTGGCAAAATGACTCAATGACACCCCCTACAAAATAAAATAAAACGAGCCCCTGCGGCACGTTTCATCTAGATGTACGAAAATTGGGAGGCAGGTGTAGAATCCCAAGACCTACAAAAAAGTCTATTGGAGTTATGCCCTAAACCCAACAGGAAGTCAGCCATTTTGAATACCATTTGCATTTTTAGGCCATTTTTGCCTAACTCTTAAAAATCTGTCTCCTCCTAGAGAATTTATTGGATCGACTTCAAATTTGGCCAATACCATCTCAAGGCCTTTGGGATCCAAAGTTGCTCAAAGCTTGAGTTTTCGTTGAACGGTGTGGCCGTCACGTGACTGCCATTTTTAGCTTTCCGCCGCCAAACAGGAAGTGCTTTTTTAATGGACTTTACATTGTCCAATCTGCTCCAATCTTCACGTGTCATGACAATACCGCGCTGAAGGCATCTATATGCCAATATTCAGTCATAGTCATAGCGTCACCTATTGACATCAGGAAATGACAAGTTTTATAGTCTGACATAGTGGTCCTAGTGGTGTGTTGGTGTGTTTGTGTGTAGGAGCTAAGCTCTGCCATGGGTCAAACACGCAGACAACAGAGATCCTAGTTTTTAGTAATTCATCAAGTGGCGGATGCTGCACACCCGACGTGCGGGAGGTGCTCGGGCCTGTTCATCGCTGCTTGCAGCTTTAATTACCAATTACATTTTCAATTAAATTAGCACAACAGTTGACACACACTGGAGTTCGGCTGCTTTTAGCCAGATGACATCATCTATTTATTTATTGCCAACAAGCTGGACTTAAATCGTTAAAGTGATACAGATATTTCTGGACTCGAGTTGCCACTAGCCGATTAATCTGTAACCTTTTATGACCGCTATTATTACGTTTCTCACATAAAATGTATTCATTGTGGTTGGACACGTGTCAACCAGCATTTAGCCCCCAGGCTGGATAATCAACTCCACATGGACCCCCATAACACCTTAACCCGACCCTGTTAAGATACAAACTTTTGTTTTGAATCCTAGACTGACACTGTTTCAATACATTTGGAAAATGGATGGGAAAAAATGTAAAAACACAGATGAACACATTATGAAAGGTTTTAGTGTTATTATCTACTACCTTCATCTATCGTGTCATATACTGGCTGACCAGTGATATTTCCTAAAAGCCAAATGCAATAAAGTAATGGGGGCTTCTTGTGACAGATTTGCGGCCCACCTCACTGTTGTAGAGCCAGAGTCTCATGTCCTCCTCCTTGATGCGCAGTCTCTGGGACAGGTAGAGGTGGATGTCCTTGATGGTGCCCATGCGGCTGAAGCAGCCTGTGTAAGCCAACACCCTCTTCAGAGGAGCGTTGGGGGACGGCACGTTACCTGCTGAGGCGCACAAAGAGGACAGAAACACTCACAAACTGACACAAACACACAATCTGAACACGCACTTCAGCTTAGTTTACATTCGGTGTGTGTGTTCATTTGACTTTGTCTCAGCTGGAAGGACTTCAATTGTGATTTAAAAGTCCTTTTAAAACTCAACTGAAGTTTCTTCTTTCGGCTGATGCACAAGCTCACAGATGCAAACAACTGATCGATACCAACAGCAGCATTCTGGTGACTAAGGATTAGTTGTAAGGAAGCAGCAAGAAAGGGCTTGTTTTTGTCAATCAGAGCAGACTTGATTGGACAATCAACTTAGTGGATTTAGTGGACTCCGATTGGATTAAATCAAATACAAACCAATCAATATTAGTCCTGTTAAAATAATTTAAAAGCTTCATGTAACTGATAGTGATTTCAAAATTATTAATAAAACTAGTGATTTTAATATCCGATTTTCAAATGTTATTGTTTTTCTATCTACACAGCTTTGCTATTCAATTATACCACAAAATGAACCGTCGTCTACACTTGTTGGAGTGCTCTACTATTGCCTCAGGCTGTCGGGAAGACATTATGTGGAATATGATGCATAATTAGATCCATTTTAGATTATTTGAGAGAGGGTCTTAATGCCCAGCAATGACAAGCCGCTGCTCAGTATGAGTCACGATGGAAGCCAAACCTCCACTGGGGGTTCAGGTCTGCGCTGTGGCCTGAAACCTGATATGCTGACTTGATTTGTACCAGTGCGTTCATGCGGAGTGCTGATGCCATCCCCGACCTGATTACACCGAAGCAACCATGTCCATCTCCACTGTACATTCTGTCATCTGCTTTCTTTTTGCAGTGAGGCATTTTCAGTTTATAAGAGGGAAAATAAACATTGGAGTGAAATCCAGCTTCAATTATTGTGTGAGTGCGTGGGTCTATATATAGGATTGCCATTGTTAATACCTAAACCAAAAATTTCCAGACTCTCAAAGCCTTTTATCATCACATCTAACATGTTACTATAAATGGAATTGCGAAAAATAAAGTTTACAGAATTCCATTATACCAACAGCAATCATCTGAGAGCAGATGGTCGCCCTCATGATGCAGAGTGGCGAGGAAAAACACCCCCTTTTCATTTTGGAACCCACTTCAGTCAACCTAGCTCTGCTCTACTCCGCGTCTGGTGTGAGACGCCAGGAGCCAACAAACAAATATGATGACGGGATTGTTTCATTTGAAATATTGAAAGATTTTTGGTTTACATGAATAACTGTGTAGATGATGAAACACCAGATAATGTTGGAAATCAAGAATTTTTAAAGGCTTATATTCATATTCAAGCATACAGTGGGGCAAAAAAGTATTTAGTCAGCCACCAATTGTGCAAGTTCTCCCACTTAAAAAGATGAGAGGTCTCCAATTTTCATCATAGGCATACCTCAACTATGAGAGACAAAATGAGAAAAAAAAAATCCAGAAAATCACATTGTAGGATTTTTAAAGAATTTATTTGCAAATTATGGTGGAAAATAAGTATTTGGTCAATAACAAAAGTTCATCTCAGTACTTTGTTATATACCCTTTGTTGGCAATGACAGAGGTCAAACGTTTTCTGTAAGTCTTCACAAGGTTTTCACACACTGTTGCTGGTATTTTGGCCCATTCCTCCATGCAGATCTCCTCTAGAGCAGTGATGTTTTGGGGCTGTCGCTGGGCAACACGGACTTTCAACTCCCTCCAAAGATTTTCTATGGGGTTGAGATCTGGAGACTGGCTAGGCCACTCCAGGACCTTGAAATGCTTCTTACGAAGCCACTCCTTCGTTGCCCGGGCGGTGTGTTTGGGATCATTGTCATGCTGAAAGACCCAGCCACGTCTCATCTTCAATGCCCTTGCTGATGGAAGGAGGTTTTCACTCAAAATCTCACGATACATGGCCCCATTCATTCTTTCCTTTACACGGATCAGTCGTCCTGGTCCCTTTGCAGAAAAACAGCCCCAAAGCATGATGTTTCCACNTAAAAGATGAGAGAGGTCTCCAATTTTTATCATAGGTATACCTCAACTATGAGAGACAAAATGAGAAACAAAAAAATCCAGAAAATCACATTGTAGGATTCTTAAAGAATTTATTTGCAAATTATGGTGGAAAATACGTATTTGGTCAATAACAACAGTTCATCTCAGTACTTTGTTATATACCCTTTGTTGGCAATGACAGAGGTCAAACGTTTTCTGTAAGTCTTCACAAGGTTTTCACACACTGTTGCTGGTATTTTGGCCCATTCCTCCATGCAGATCTCCTCTAGAGCAGTGATGTTTTGGGGCTGTCGCTGGGCAACACGGACTTTCAACTCCCTCCAAAGATTTTCTATGGGGTTGAGATCTGGAGACTGGCTAGGCCACTCCAGGACCTTGAAATGCTTCTTACGAAGCCACTCCTTCGTTGCCCGGGCGGTGTGTTTGGGATCATTGTCATGCTGAAAGACCCAGCCACGTCTCATCTTCAATGCCCTTGCTGATGGAAGGAGGTTTTCACTCAAAATCTCACGATACATGGCCCCATTCATTCTTTCCTTTACACGGATCAGTCGTCCTGGTCCCTTTGCAGAAAAACAGCCCCAAAGCATGATGTTTCCACCCCCATGCTTCACAGTAGGTATGGTGTTCTTTGGATGCAACNTATATACAGTGGGGCAAAAAAGTATTTAGTCAGCCACCAATTGTGCAAGTTCTCCCACTTAAAAGATGAGAGAGGTCTCCAATTTTCATCATAGGTATACCTCAACTGTGAGAGACAAAATGAGAAAAAAAAAATCCAGACAATCACATTGTAGGATTTTTAAAGAACTTATTTGCAAATTATGGTGGAAAATAAGTATAAATCAATAACAAAAGTTCATCTCAGTACTTTGTTATATACCCTTTGTTGGCAATGACAGAGGTCAAACGTTTTCTGTAAGTCTTCACAAGGTTTTCACACACTGTTGCTGGTATTTTGGCCCATTCCTCCATGCAGATCTCCTCTAGAGCAGTGATGTTTTGGGGCTGTCGCTGGGCAACACGGACTTTCAACTCCCTCCAAAGATTTTCTATGGGGTTGAGATCTGGAGACTGGCTAGGCCACTCCAGGACCTTGAAATGCTTCTTACGAAGCCACTCCTTCGTTGCCCGGGCGGTGTGTTTGGGATCATTGTCATGCTGAAAGACCCAGCCACGTCTCATCTTCAATGCCCTTGCTGATGGAAGGAGGTTTTCACTCAAAATCTCACGATACATGGCCCCATTCATTCTTTCCTTTACACGGATCAGTCGTCCTGGTCCCTTTGCAGAAAAACAGCCCCAAAGCATGATGTTTCCACCCCCATGCTTCACAGTAGGTATGGTGTTCTTTGGATGCAACTCAGCATTCTTTCTCCTCCAAACACGACAAGTTGAGTTTTTACCAAAAAGTTCTATTTTGGTTTCATCTGACCATATGACATTCTCCCAATCCTCTTCTGGATCATCCAAATGCTCTCTAGCAAACTTCAGACGGGCCTGGACATGTACTGGCTTAAGCAGGGGGACACGACGGCACTGCAGGATTTGAGTCCCTGGCGGCGTAGTGTGTTACTGATGGTAGCCTTTGTTACTTTGCTGCCAGCTCTCTGCAGGTCATTCACTAGGTCCCCCCGTGTGGTTCTGGGATTTTTGCTCACCGTTCTCGTGATCATTTTGACCCCACGGGGTGAGATCTTGCGTGGAGCCCCAGATCGAGGGAGATTATCAGTGGTCTTGTATGTCTTCCATTTTCTAATAATTGCTCCCACAGTTGATTTCTTCACACCAAGCTGCTTACCTATTGCAGATTCAGTCTTCCCAGCCTGGTGCAGGTCTACAATTTTGTTTCTGGTGTCCTTTGACAGCTCTTTGGTCTTGGCCATAGTGGAGTTTGGAGTCTGACTGTTTGAGGTTGTGGACAGGTGTCTTTTATACTAATAACGAGTTCAAACAGGTGCCATTAATACAGGTAACGAGTGGAGGACAGAGGAGCCTCTTAAAGAAGAAGTTACAGGTCTGTGAGAGCCAGAAATCTTGCTTGTTTGTAGGTGACCAAATACTTATTTTACCGAGGAATTTACCAATTAATTCATTAAAAATCCTACAATGTGATTTCCTGGATTCTTTCCCCCCATTCTGTCTCTCATAGTTGAAGTGTACCTATGATGAAAATTACAGGCCTCCCTCATCTTTTTAAGTGGGAGAACTTGCACAATTGGTGGCTGACTAAATACTTTTTTGCCCCACTGTATTCCTAACCTTGAAAACATAACGGTTAAAATTAAACATTTTCCAAACTTTCAAGACTTTGTAGGAACCCTGCAATAGGTATTAAAACTAGCCAGCTTGAACATGGAACCAAACAAGCATTCACAAGCTTTGGTAACTCTGCAATCAAACATGAGACCTAGCACACTGACACTTTTGTTCTGACCTAAAACCACAGTGGCTGAGAGAGCTCAATGCACTGTGACCTCAGAAAACACATCCCAATAAAGAAAACATATTATGGGAAAAAAAATCAGAACAAAACCCCCCAAACATACAAAACGCCCCCAACCTGCAGCCTTTCTGTATTTTCTGTATGTGCTTAAACTGGTAAATGTGTTACGTAATTTGCTTATATTTTAGTTCTCTGCAGTGTTTTCTTCTAAATGTGATGCGCGTGTTGTCAAAGGGGTGAAAATGTTTTTATTATTTTCTTGTGTTTTCTCTCCCATATAAAATGGGACCTTAAAAGTGCAAGTACTACAAATAGATACAATGTAAAGAGTGTATATTAATAGCCAACTTTGCTATACATTTAGCTTCGGTGAGGGACTAGAGGAGTGCATTGGATGCTGCTGACATGCACATGCTGTTTTATTTCATTTGAATTAAATTTAAGGGGGCGGTTTAATTTTGGCCTGCCATCAAGTTACTAATTAGTGACAGCTGAGAAAATGTTTTGTTCACTGCTCTTTGCTAAAGATAACTGGCGTCGAAGCGTGAATCCGTGCATTTTGCCAACACCAGTGTCACACACCGGTGCGCCCAAATACTCTATTACATGCACACACTAATTTTTTGCACTGTAGAGACCAACAGTGATAAAGGAGAGCAGCGCTGCAACACTAGAAGGCTGAAGTGGACAAAATACAGCACAGTTCAGTAAAGAAAGGATCACATTTCGCTAATACAGATCCATTTATCAAGGCCGATAAAACACACAATCCACTTTGAATTCCTACATTAGTGAAGCTTCCTGTTCTACATCTGTCTGAAGGACAGCTGACATAAATGCTGGCTATTATATAATGGCTATTACATGTATAAGGGCTGATATATATTGGTAGATTTCTATAGCAGCTATTTAACATTGACTAGACAGCACTGTCACCCTGAACTTAATGGAAACTTATCCTTGCAGTAGAAGGCAGAGGCCAAGCTGATCATATTTTTAACGGGATTTCTACCTGCAGTGTTTTGACTTGCAGCTTCTCACGGGTTAAACCAGGTGTAAAAGGGGCAAGTTAGAGGAATTTCATTTTGTTTGCTTTTCTCACATAAAGTGATTTCTTTTCCTGAATTTCTTTTTTTGTGTGTTGTCATTTTTGGACTGATCAGGAAGCTCTGAGTGGAGAAAGAGAGTTAGACTGAGACGGATTCAAACTTGGTCAGTTTTCAGGTGTTCAAAAAGCAAAATGAGTAATTTTATAGTACAGACATTCCTGACATTATCATCATGTCTCAGACGGTTTCAAATCGTTTTTCCTTTCAACACTTTGCTTTGTTATGACTCACTACAGTAATAATACAGATGAGTGTAGAGCACTAGAACAAGTGTCGTCAAAACTAATACTTGAATGGCAAGGTCTGTGAAGATTGAAAAGGTTTGACTTAAGCAACTTTTACAGTGATCAGCAGTCTTTCCCCTTCATGGGCCATTGGTTCATTCCACTGCCCACTCCAGAGCACTGCCCGGGCTGGATCAGTCCACTCCAGGAGGATTAAAAAGGGGGATGCGGGGTAGCTCAATAAAGCATTTGACGACGGCTTGCTCTGGTCTTGCTGCAGGCTTACGTTACCTCTTGGTGGGGGCAAATATGGCGGGAACATTCGCAGGCTGGTCATACCCATATTGACCCAGATGTTGGACTGGGGGGAGCGTGTGGCCGGCTGCTGGCGGAGGAAGAGGAGGTAGCGGGGGAAGAGCTCCAGCTCTGCTTGGCCTGTCTTGCTCTCCAGGATAACCTGCAGGGGTGGAAGGGAAAGTTTCGAGTCTCTGCAAGTTGTGTTTTATACTTTTCACGAATGGAAACCATTTAAACAATCTGGTCATAAATCTATGACCAGGGTTTGTCTTTAAGGTCCCTTTCACTCCTGTAGTTTAGTTCACTTGGTCCCTTCCAGTGCCCGATCCGTACTGGAAACCCAATTTGTGCGTGTGCGAAAATGTGGCTACTTCCTGTCACCACTTTTTTTTTTCTTGAACGCAGAAATTAAAAGCTTCAATTGAAGTCACACGTTATGTTGATAAGTGGTAATCATATCTATTTTTTAGGGATTTACCAGGTCAAAAACAGGTCAGGTCACTTCAAGTTTGAGTCTTAATTTCTTAGTTTATCCCATCATTCCTATTGGTAAAAATGACATTCAAATTACCAAGGTCATTACTGAGAAATGGGAGCATGGCGTCACTAAAAACACGAGCAGTCAGACAATCAGACAGGTTGTTGTAAACATTAATCTCAATTTACAGACTGACTTCCTAGTTTCACGCTGACCTATTGTACTTACTCTAGTTGTGCACACACTTTTCCTGTGCAATGAAGGATTTGTACTGATTGCACGTTCAGTTTCAGTTCCAAATAAAGTCGTTCAGATAATCTCGGTAAACTGCTGGCTACTATTAAACCTGTCTGATTGCCTGGCCGCTTGTGTGCCCTGTTGGATTTAGTTCCAAAATTCTTTAAAAATAAGACCTTAGTTGTAATAAACCGGAATGATCCTTTAAGTCTGACTTGTCTCAAGTCTACTGCTCTGCTGAGTATAGGGTGATGTTAATACTTCCTGCATCACAGCAATAGTGAGGGTCATTAGCTGTTGAGTGGGTGTGCTCTATTCACTCACCGGTCGCGGCAGGCTGAGGTTGGCACCGTACCAGTGGTAGAGCGCCCGCCACACCGGCTCTGGCACCGTCTCAAAATCCCTACCAGGCGCCAGCTGCAAGGAGCGCTTCAGCCTGCCACCCTCCATGGTTAACGTAGGGGCCTGCAGGGCCACAGCACAGACATCAGCATTTAAATACACGCACAAAAGACACTATTCTGCCTACTTGAATTACACATAATAGACAGAGACAGTATCCTAATGCTAGGCACAGGCTGGCAGCCTGCTATCATTACATCAAAATGGAGAGATAAGACAAAGGAAAAAAGAACCATCTGGTCCTTGAGAGTCTTTGCCAGCAGAGGAGGAGTGGCTCCTAATTGGGAATCTGAGATAATTTCTTCTGTCAAATCAAGGAAGAAGCTGGCAAAGATATTCTTCTAACACACTGTTGTCTTGTTTTATATGTACTAAAGCTTGCCAATGCTGTGAAGATGCATTTATTGTCTTTCAAAAGGTCTGGATTACATCTGTCTCTTAAATGCAGGCTTTGTAGAAGAGCCGTGTGATTGCAATGAACAGAAGAGCTCGGTCCAGAAAGCAAATGTATTGATACTTGAGTCTTCTCTGAGACTTAGCTTCACTGTTCACTGTCAAACATATGCCAAAGCAAAGCTGTGAACATGATGTATGATCCATGCAACATGATCACCTCCTGACTGGGGGACGTGGCTTTTCTGATGTAACCACCAGGTTGGAACTGAAATTGGTCTGCAAAACTGCCCCAAACACAACACAAAAAGATTTTTTTTTTTTACAGAGTGAAAAGGTGTAGGCTGAAGCTACAGCTTATTACACCCACTCTCTTACAATACATAATATATTTGGCATTTAAAGTAACATGCAAAAAAATGACCATGATAATGCCAAAATGTTATTTTTGATTATACATTTTTATCTGTTCAAATTATTTTCAAACATCTTATTTTTAATTCACAAATCGTGCTGCACATCATGAGCTCCTCACTACATGTGTTCCATAAAGTTAGCCCTTTCACTTAACTACAATGTTTTTTTATATTTACCCTTTGTTTCTTAAACAGGCACATCATATGATATTAGCTTTCTCTAATTTTAAAGCCCCATTTTGGGAAACAGGGGGAAACAGCTAGCCTGGCCCTGTCCAGAGTTAAAAACCTACCAACAACCCCAAAGCTGTCTTACTTAATGTACAGTACCTTGTTATTTTAACCTGAACATGAACAGAAATGTCAAAACGAAGGACTTATGAAATGGTGCCACTTCTTGACAAACAGCAATGTACACCTCCACCCAGCACTTCTGTGTCTCCAGCTACAGCCCAGGATGCCAGATACAGTCGTTGAGCACAAGTTTAGGTTTTGGTCTAAAAGGGACTACCTATAAAACCACTATTAATGTATGAGTTAAACAAACAATATAACAACATATGGTAACTAGCGAGGTGTTGGTGGGTGCATTTTTGAACTTTGAACAGAGCCAGACCAGCTGTTTTCCCCACCTTCTAGTCTATAAGCTAAGATAGGCTAACCATATCCTGACTCAAACTCTGTACTTATGGATTTTCTCATCTCACTATCAGGAAAATGCTGAACTATTCCTTTAAATAATGTTTGGATACAGATAGCAATGTATTTATTTTTTAAATCTACCCAGTCCATAAACATAAGTCATAACTAGTTTTGTTTACAATTCTTATATTGATTGACTTTCAATCATATACTGATGATTTACACTTAAATATGTAACGTTTGTAAATAGTTTGTTTGCACCTGACCTGCATCCAATTCAAATTTAAGCCTGGCAACACTGCGATGTAAACTGGCTTATTGGATATAAAATACAGTTTGGGAGCTGCATCACAGACAGACGTAAGCATGGCCAAAATAGAGACAGGGGGTTTAAATTGTTTTAAATGTGAACACCTACAGTATATATTGTAAATAGGCTAGACAGTCTGCTTCTTACAGTACACAAACTACACATGTAATTCAACTGACTTTGTACTGCTCATAAACAAAATAAACCGAGCAGCAGTCACACACACACACACACACACACACACACACACACACACACACACACACACACACACACGCAGACACAGACACAGACACGCAGACACTCTTGCCTTCATGGGATCGGTGGTGACCAGAGGCTGGTTGTCGATGGCTCCAGGTCTTTGTGCTGCCAGCTGGGAGGGGAGGTGGCCGTTGGCTCCAGAAAAACACTGATTGTTGTTGTCTGATACGTTGTGCTGACGGGCAAAACAGCTCTCTGTAGAAGAGGGAGCTACCTGGGGGCTCAGGGCTGCTGGAACAGAGGGGAAGGGGAGCGAAGGGATGAGAGGTGTTTTCCATAAGTCAGGACTTTGTAAAGGTGCCAGTATAAATACTGAATAGTTCACCGATGTAAAGCAACAACAAAATATTATATAGAATGTATCCTAAATAAAAAATGGTACACGGTCAATGATTCTATCCATGGAACTTCACCGTCGTTCCAACCCGTCAACCAGGTTGATGTGTTGCTGATCCTGAAGATAGACTTCTTATGTCTTTCAATGGGGCAAGTCTGACACACAGATTATTATGCTTTAAATTCTAAAATAACTTGTATTCAACTAATGGCAGAGTCCTAAATAACAGCCGGCATGAACAAATAAAAGCCGGTCATTGATATAGGCCAGGTAAATACTATAAAACCCAGGGGTATTTGGAAAGAAGCTTTTAAATGCATGGCAAAAACTCAAACCGGTGTGGACACTGAAGATATGTTGTTTTTTTCCCCCTAAATATGCACCAGCAGCAGTCAGAGTAATTGTTGTCTCTTGGTTTTTCTATGCCGTCTTCTGTTATGTGCAGTATGTTGACTGACCGGCCTCTGTAGCCTCCGAGGCGCTGGACACAGCATCAGGTGACCTCTCCTCCGTGGGGCTGACCAGGCTGAAGGTTCCCAGTCCTCCCAGCTTGTCTGGTGGGGTGGGCTCTACGGTGGCCGTGGACATCGGAGTTCGCAGCGAGCTCAGGATGGACGGCTGCTCCACCACGATGCCCTTATGCTCCTGGACAGGAAGATAACAGCAGGGACTGCCCTGTCATTGTTTAAAGTGATAGCTGAGATTAATGTGGTGTTTGCTTTCATGGCAGTCAGTGCTTCTGTTCCCAGTGTGACGTTACTGTGCAAGGTGCTGGTCATGTTTCAAAAGTGGTTTGAATGAAACGTAAAAGTTACAGAAATCTATCTCTTCAAGCGGGACACACTATTTTAACAATAACTGTAGACTACAGCTACTAAACCTTTACTTATAAGCTATGATTTGGAGTGTGCATTTACAGTACCCAAGTTATATATAACATGTAATGTTCTGTCTGAGGTGGAAAAATGATTCCTACTGAGTCCATACAAAATGTGGTGCATTGTGAAAGAAATACAAACGTCAATCAGATGGTACAATTTAGTTTTGGTTTTTTTAGAACAAAGGTAAAGAATGGCCTGTGAGTAACCAACCAAGCAAGGTTTGTAATGATATAATAAGAAAAGATGATATGTTAAGCAACACATTTGTTTCTACAGTAGGCCCTGAGGAGATGCAGTTAGGCTAACCTTTCCTTTCCTACCTCTGGGTGTTTTGAAACCTCAGCACCTCTGTAAATCAGGTCTTTATTAAGTAAAATCTATTTTGTAATGCGAGAATTACTTTGGCAAATGTAAAATTAAAAGGATTCTGTTGTGCGTTTCCCAGTTGGTAGATCAACAGAGCCATCACAGAGCCAGATAAATGGGCAGAGAAATGGTGACAACTCTTAAATCAACATATTTCTTCAGTTAACATGAACACTATTAACTGCTCCTAGCAACAGCTGCCACTAACCACTTCTGTGTTGACTGAAACTGATGTCATGTCAGTCATTACAGATTGGTTAGCAGGGTGGGAAATTAGCAGCATCCAGCAGCCACATGCTGGTAAAATATGAAAGTGGTTGGTAGATTTCAGACACAAAATAATGATTTACTATTGAGTGGCTGGAATTTGAACATGTATCTGTCAGTGGCTGGTAACAATGTATACATAACACAAAGAGTAAATGGCTAACATGAACACAAGGCTAGACTGAATACTGAAGCGAAAACAAAAGTGCAACTTTTGCAAGTTGGAATATCAGGCTAAGAAATAGATACTTCTTTTAACCAAAAGGAACAGTAACTTTGTCACAACCCTGTCTGATATCACATACCTGATATTTACACTTTGAGACTTGTTATTAAATAGCTTTAGCCTAAATTGCCTTTTACAACAATACACTGGATGTAAGGCGACAATGGCTATGACATGATACAAGTACAATGCCTGTTTAAAAAGGTTATGTGGTGTTAATATCAGTGCATTACTATATCCACACATTTCACCTTCTTTAACTTGACTTACGTATTTAACGTAGTCCTTCCACTGCTGCCACCACAGCATGGAGATGAGGAACCAGTTCTGACCTTGCTGCAGCCCATGTCTGCTCTCCCTCTCTAACCAGCCCCTACAAACACACACACACACACACACACACACACACACACACACACACACACACACACACACACAGAAAGATAAACACAAATCCAATGGAAAACATTCATTAGATCCAACAGTATAGTTCTCAAAGTTGTATACATTGACATGATGGATAAAGAGGACAGGTATGTACCTGATGATTTGTCCCTCCTCCTCAGGAGTACCAGGCCTGAGCCCCAGGACTATGTGGCAGACCTGGACCAAGACAAACAAAACACATGATGAAGAATAAATGCTGCATTTCAATTTCAACACCAATACAAGTTGAACAATTACAGTATGTGGGTGTTCTGACCTGGAAAAGCAGGTTTAAGAACTCATTGGCCAAAGCGCTCTTTACACTCCAGATCTGGTAGTCCTCCAGGGTCAGGTGACCCAGCTGGTGGAGTCAAAAAACACAATTGTCAGCATACTCAGATTCTCTCTTCCCAAAATATACACTGCTTTAAGACTTTGAAAAGGATGGAAGGAAATCTAGTCATCTGCTATGGTTATTGTAGGTGAAAAATAGCTTAGAGGTAAGACAAGAAGACTCGTGACTAGAAGGTTGCTGTGCTGTAGGTGTACTTAGCGGCTCCAGGTCACAATACGTGGAACTATATGAAAGTGAAGCAGGTTGAAGCTGGAGTTGAATGTAAAGTGGTATTGACTTTCTCTGCGTTAAGGTTATAAAACCAAATTATGTTATGGGGCAGAAGTCAAAGGATTAACTTCCTGACAGCTACATCAATAAAGTTTCTGTCACCAAGAGTTGTGTCTCACCTTGGTTGTGTCGTGCATCTTCAGTATGCCCTCTACTATGTCTGACACGCTACTGTGCAGCTCCTGCAAGGTAACAAAATATATAAGCATTAAATAGCAAACACTAAGCAAAGATGTGAAAAATATCACCACAGTCCTGGGTGTAAAAATGTGAGCAGAGTAATTGGTAAGATTCTGGGATGATGCCATAAATACCACAATAACAGAATATTTTCACTTTCAATTCCTGTGGCAATCCCTGCTCTGTCCTGTCATTTTACACTGCAGAGTATTCTCATCAGCCAGCATTACCTTTGAATAAACTGGCATGAAATCATGGCAATAATATATGTGATCTGGGATCAGCTCAAGCCGGCTCTCTTGGCTTTAAACTAATTGGTTTACCATTTTAAGAAACACTTATTTCCATCAATCTCATGTCTGTGCATACATGGAACTGGAACATTGTTAGCCTAACTTAGCATAAGGACTACAACTAGAGAAGGGGGAAACAGCTAGCACAGCTCTGTCCAAGGTTGGAAAACATGCCTACTAGCAACTCTAGAGCACACTGTTTTAACATGTTGTATCCCCTTTTTTTAACCTGCAGAAAAATACATGTAAAAACGACAATGTGTGGTTTCATAGAGAGTTGTGTGCTGGAAGTATTTCTCCGCAGCCTGGAGCAGTGACCCTGTGTAGCTCCCCAGAGTCTTGTGACACTGAGGTTGCGTGGTTTGGTACCATTGCATCTGTACAGAGACCAAAACCTGTGCTTACCGACCAGAACTAGGAACTTTAGCTACAGCCAGAGACGCTGCACAGAAGTTCTCATTTAATAACGAAAACGATCTCCATACACACAAGCGTTTTATCACTATCTCAGAAATAATCTCCGTTGATAAGTCTGTAGAGCAGTGCCCTTTGTCCATAACTACATCTATGTTATGAGTGTGTGTGACTTACAGGGAGTGTGTCTGTGCGATTGTCCTTCCACACCTCCAGCAAGGCCACCACCATTTCATGGAGTTCATCTCGAGACAGAACCCCATCCCGGTCCACATCAAACACTTTGAAGCAAACTGGCAGTGAAAGAGAGCAGAGCAGTGGTGAAATACAGATATGGTTATGTAGCACAATGCTGGTTGCTACTGCCCAGAAACCCAACTCCATGCTTTTTAGTCAGTTAGCAGGAAATCCAATATGTTTCCCTTTCTGACAGTGCTAATGTAATTTCAAGCACCAATAAAAAATTTGAACGAAAACAATGTACTAATAAGCTACAGCACCAATCAACACTTTCCAAAAACATTTGCTTTTCAACTTACATTTAAATGCACTAAAGATAACAGCTACGAAGAAGAAATAGGCTGTACTTCTTATAAAAAATTTAATGAAAAAATGCCAGGTGTGATTGTGTGAATGGGATTTATTTATCTGTAATGATTTAAAACCACAGCATGGTTTACATTTCTGCCTTTCAGCAACAGGGCCCCTGCAGCATGCCGAGAGTCCACAAGAGATCTCTTTAAAGTCGATGTGATTGTCCCGATTCTCATCGAAGGCATGAAACAAGCCTGGAAAACAAGATCAACAAACACAGATAATATTTATACAAAGAACAAGTCTTTGAATAGGGCTGTATTCACTGGTGGCTTGAATTTAAAAGCCTAAAGACCTACATAGGGCCATGATGATCTGAGATCATAGATTTATTACTTGACACCCCCATGAGACATATGAAAAATACAGGTAAATATTGTCTTACCTTCACTCAGTGAGGCATGGATGGGAGGAGAGACCAGTGGGACAAAGGTTTCCAAGTCAAAGCGTCCGGTTCTGGACTGGGCTTTCAGCAGCCAGTAGCGCTTCTCCAAGTCTATAATGTCTGACTCCTCCACTGCAGGATAGGAAACACAGGAAAGCAAAGTCAAAAATATAATCAGTGTTTTTGACTCCCTGTTCAGAGGGATCAGTTCCCTGATTCCCTGACTTTTGTTGTAGTGTTGTTCAGAAATGTAAGAACAAGTGGAAGTTAAATTACTGGAATCATTACTTAAGCTTAAAGCTATGTTGGAGTGTTAGGTTTGTACTGAAAGTGAATGTGGCCTGCTGACATTCTCTGGTGCTGTTATTCCATACTTTCCAAGAAGTAGTACCTGCAGACTAGAAGTCTACATCCTTGTCCTTTCATTCATTAAACCCTACATTTTAGACAGATTTTAAGACTTGATGGATGTGATAGATCTGATCATTTCTAGAGGATGTTGTGGTGTCACAAGTTTCACACAGACAACACACACAACCAAGACATTACCACTAATGGAAATGAATAGTAAGATAACAAAAGTATGTCCAGGTAAAATGCCATTGTGCAGTGCAGGTATAAACAATGCAATACTAGATGTTTTAAAAATGAGCATATATGGCGTGGCTCATGATGGAGGGGCAAAGGAAATGCACTGTAAACAGTATAAGTATTTATAAGAAATACATATAACTAGCAGGTAGGCAGCAGTATATATANATATATACACACATATATATACACATATATACATATACACACACACATATATACACATATATATACATATATACACATATATATATATACACACACATATATACACATATATACACACATATATACACACACATATATATATACGTATACATATGTATATACGTATACATATGTATATACATATATACATACATATGTATATACGTATACATATGTATATACATATATACATACATATGTATATATATATATATATATACATATACATATATACACATATACATACACACACATATACATACATATACATACACATACATACATATACATACACATACATATACATACATATACATACACATACATATACATATATACACATATATATATACACATATATATATACACACACATATATACACATATATATATACACACACATATATACACACATATATATATATACACACACATATATATATATACACACATATATACACACATATATATATATACACACA
>LKNJ01005412.1:64696-80996 GCA_002120245.1 Maccullochella peelii
AACCGGTCGAGGCAGATGACCGCCCACCCAGAGCCTGGTTCTGCTCGAGGTTTCTGCCTGTTAAAAGGGAGTTTTTCCTTGCCGCTGTCGCTTGTGCTTGCTCTTGGTGGGAATTGTTGGGTCTCTGTAAACATAAGGAGTCGGTCTAGACCTGCTCTTTATGAAAAAATGCCCTGAGATAACGTTGTTATGATATGGCGCTATATAAATTAAACTGAATTGAATTTGCCAGGAACAGGCTTTATGATGATGATTAATGATGATGGGACCAGTTACGAAAAGACAAGTCGATTAATTGATGAGAATACATACATAGTTATATACACAGATATACTGTATATGCACACAGTATATGTGTATGTATATACTGTATATGCAAATACAAATTCGCATTCACCCAGTCAAACTCCATAAATCATCCTATCAATAATTTAAGCTTATCAACTTTTTAGTTTTGAATCAGGATCTTGTGTATTTGAATCAGGCAGCTCGTGAAAAATAAGGTGGGCCGAATTTAGAAGGCTACAGCTGTTAATTTAATGTGTAAGATACATATTCAATCAAAATTTAGGTAAATATAAGTATCGGATCGCACTCGGCATCGACAGATACCCAATATTAAAGGACTTGGATCGGGAGTACAAAGGGGTGGATTTTTACTTCACTGTGTTGTATTTTCTGAAGTCGTTTGTGGTGGGTTGTGATTTGAAAGGCGCTTTTGTATTCTAATAACCAGTACAATAACACGCTGTAATGCCAAACCTTGTATCATCTCTGTGGAGTTGGCTTCATGTGGGAAACTCATAACAATAGCTATTTTATGAGCATGTGACAAACACCACTGTAATGATGAAAACAAACTCAACGTGAGCCAAGGAGAGGATGTGGGTGAGATGCAAGTTATCAGTCTGTAGCTCACTTGGTACTGTTATTACTTAGTCCAAAATGAGTTAACAGAAACATTTGACTAGGATGGTTGTAAATGTTCATATGTGTATCCATTTGGTGACAGACAGGCTATGGTGTTTGCTGACCTCACTGAAGCACTTTTTGAGGGAGGCTGGGACTTCTCCATCCAGGACCTGCAGAACAGCTTCTATATCTTCCCTTGCAGCATAGCCGCCCAAATCACTGGCAAACAGGCTGAAGAGGTCTGTGGGCGCACACACACACACACACACACACACACACACACACACACACACACACACACACACACACACACACACACACACAGAGTGTCAGAAGAGAATTCAGCTTTATCACCGGAAGGCAGGCCTCTTGCACGTAGCAGCTGTAAGGACGATAGAAGCTACAATGCCAATAATGTCTTGATGGATTAGACTGTGACAGAGAGAGAGAGAGACACACACAGACAGACAGAGAGAGTGCCTAATAGAATAACAATAAAAGTAAGATACATTTAGTAAACATGATATTGAAAATATAATTTGAAGAAAACTATAAATGGGAATTTTAAAGTGGGGGAAAATATCTCTTAACTACTATAAACCTCTTAATTACAATAAATGAAACATGGCTTGAGTGGAACAACACTTCCTTGATATTTGACTTGTTAACATACAACTTTTTTTAAGCCTCAATCTACAGAGAGGGAGGTGGATGTAACAGCAGTGCACCTTGAAGTGAATAGGGAGAAATATTTAGAACGTGCCAGTGTAACTCAGCAGAGGTTGAGAGCTTTTGCTGCATGAAATGGGATTTACTCACACCACTACTAAGAATTTGATAATAACTCTGTTTCCATATGCATCACATGGAACTAAAAAGAACTCCCTTCTGCACATCTGCTCCTGATGGACAGAGCAGCAATGAATCAGATGGCTCTATGTCAGCTCAGACAGCCATGTCTAAAACAGAGTGGTGCAAGTATGCAGAAACCCTTTTAAAAATAGCATTACTGAACACTTACAAATACACAGTAGGGTGGACTCATACTATGATTGTATGGCTTTAGAACACTTTATGTTATGCTGTTATACGCTGGTTTAAGCTGTTTTTTTATTGGGTTTTATATGCCCTCCATGTGCCACCCAGAAGTCAGACATGGCACCAAACCAGTTACTGTAACTTGCTGTGTTATGTGGGCATGCAATGTTTCAAATGATTTAAAGTGTAACTCCACCCTCACATTCAGCTAGAAGCCTCTCTCCCAGCATATTTAATAACTGCAACAGAGGAGTGAAGTAACAACACCTGTAGGAGGCGTGGCCTCGTGTTACATAGTGTGTGTGTCAGGGGACTCAGGGGAGACTGACTGACACTGATTAGAGTCTTTTTTTTAATATAAATTTCATGACGTAGACAGGTCCCAACCGGTTGTCTCTATGTCAGCATTGGCCTCGCAGGTTCAGGGCTGATTTAACAGTAGATGGATATATAGAAATGTCAATATTAACAGCAGCATTGGTGTGTTTCATCACAGTACAGTCATATCATTTAGTTTACAGCTCAAAAAATACATTGAAGTGTGCAGCACCTATTTGCTGTAAACTAGTTCTCTGATGATGATAGGATATATGATATCTGCAGTTGATGGCTGGGTGTGTTTTTCAGACTGAACGATTAATTTTGTGATCATCTTTTTTGAAGACATTGCAAAGATTGTTGTTGGTTGGAAACACCTATACACTGTGACAGATCTGACATTTAAGAGAACAACATGAAACCAAAAGAACAGCATCCACACAGACTCCCCTGTTCGCAGAAACAACTTACACTTGGCCTTCTCCTCATCGCGCCCTCTGGTCAGAAGCACCAGACCCACGATCAGATTGTTGAAGTGCAGTCCTTTAGACGAGCCTCCAAATGAGGTGTAGATCACCTAAAACATACAAAACGCACAGGACAATGTGAATAAAAGAATCACCTTGTGTTCACGCTGTCGGCAATGTGATCAACAAGCTAGCAGAAGACCATTCATATACTATAGAGCCGACAACAGGAAAACTGCTGCGAGCCTGATTATAGCATTTTCTCATGTCCATGTCAATATAATTGTGTTTCACAGAGACAATAAAATGTTTTGCTACAACATAATTTCCGCCCATACAATGTACTACAATCCAATAAAGCAGCCATGCAATTAAGACAACCTTTGTGCAGAAGTTTAAATAGTGTGACGCCCATTATGAAGTCATGTGCTTCTTGAACATAATTTACACTTCGACAGCAGAACCGTGGGCACACGGGGTATCACATTACAAGATTACTTTGTTTGTGGGTGCACATGCTCGTTCAGAAATTATGTTTTGGTTCGAGCGTAATCTCTTTCTGTCTTTATTTCTCCTTTCAACCCACACACAAAGAAACATTTTGCCCATTAGCAACCTACAGTGGCTGAAATTAGGGATGGCGCATTTTGTATTAAGAAAGACAGAGTACAACAAGGTAACTGGAACTTGTCTTCATGTGGTCCTTATTTCATTATGTTTTTTACTAAATTAAAAACCACAGCTCAGACAGTGGGAGTTCTCAGATAACTTCTGTCAGTGACAGATGTTACTGAAATTGTATCTTTTGTTTTAAGATTTGTTTTGGGGCATTTAAGCTGTTAGTCAGTAGCATTTAAATGGTAAATGGACTTTACTTATATTGCGCTTTTCAACCTCAACGGTTCCCAAAGTGCTTTACAGACTGGTCTCATTCACACACGCATTCACACACAGATGGGAACGGAGCTGCCATGCAAGGTGCTGGCCTCCATCGAGAGTAACTTAGGCAAGGCAGTTTTATTTATATAGCACATTTCAAACACAGAGGCAATTCAAAGTGCTTTACATAGGCAAAGAAAAACATTAGAAGGACATTCAAAACAATAAGAATAAAAATAAAAAAAAAATCAAAGATAAAATTTTATTAAATTTTAAAATGAGATCAAATGAAATAAAATACAGTTACAGTGCAGTAAAAAGATGGAAGTTGCCAACGCAACAAAGGAAATAAAAGTGCTTTAGAGAAACCAGTCATGCAAATGCAGATATGGATTTTCTGGCTCTAAACAACTGACAACATGGTGGAAAGAAATCAACCTAAATGACAGCAATTACAGGTGCTGAGGTGTCGTAGCGGTCTAGTGTGCAAGACATATACTATATACTGTGATAACAATGTCCATAACAACCTAATGAGGTGTTGCAATTTTATGATACATTATTGAATTGTTGTGCAAGGTCCATTTGCTTATTAAAAAAAAGCATGAGATGCAGTTAAAAAAAAGCTAGTAAGTGGAGTTTTTAGTTGAGTGATAGTCCATACTCAAACATTTCATTGGATCACTCCCTGATGCAGCATTTGCTGAAATCTAGTGTAGAAATAATAAATTTCTTTCTGGTAAAAATACAAGACTGTCTGTTTCTGATACTGGCCTTCAGATCACACATTTAACACAAAGTTTTTAAGCTTAACACAAGGTGCATTGATAAAAAATATTTTAAAAAAGGGTTAAGACTTCATCCTACTCCTTTTCGGACATGAAATATTTATTTATGTTACAGTATTTTTGCTGCTAATTTTATTGGTTATTCTTGTTTTGCTATCTTACTTATATTTTAATTTTTTAAAATAAAAAACCCTCCATCCATCTATCAATCAATCATTTGGGAAGTTGTTTCCAGGGCCAGTGCTGGTTATACTGTGTGAGTTCACTCAAGATGAAAAGTATACTTACAATCATCAGTACAAAATTAGCCTTCAGCCTAACAGCCTTCAAAATTCCAGTTCAGCTCAGCTCTTTCTCGTGAGTTAGAGGTCTGTGCTAGGTGGTGCTGTTGTCATTCTGCAAAGCTGCACTCAGAGCACAAAGGAGAAGGTTACCGAGTGAGCGGTGTGTGCAAACACATCAAGTTGTGGAGGTGACTGTGCAGTCAGTGAGTTAATGAAGTGTGTCCATGTCAGTGAGTCACACACAGCAGAGGAGCTTCACTTGTGGTTTAAAAAAAGGGAAGTCAAAGTGTGTCATACTATGCAGCTCTTAACTCACCAACAAACTTCCCTCATCTGCTGCATTCATCATCTTCTGTATTCAATTACTGAAACTATTCCCCCAGTGGTTCAAAAATACTCTTGCTTAAAGGTCTTCCTTGTTATACATGCCAATATAATAAACAGGTAGGAATCAAAGTATCAAGAAATTTAAATTCTGGATACATATATGGATTCCCCATTGATCTATTTATAAAAATGTAACAATATGTATGAAAATGAGGCCTGACAATTACTAAAACTGCGTTAACTAAAATTTTCATTCAATTTTATCCACAGTGCTGAGTGAATGTAGTAGACCCACAATGGCTTGATGATTCACTCAGAGGTATCTTGCCTGCAGCACTGATGCCTGCACTGACTACAGCCGTTTAGAATCACAGGCATCATGAAACGGTATGATCTATTTTTCTTGAAATAAACATGACAACTAAATTCATTCTAACATGGTCATTTCTATTCTTTCATTTAAAAAACCCCCCAAAAAAACCCTACAACACTGAGTGATAGAAAATTTACAAATGTCCAATGTGACACTCCCAAAGACAAAATTGATCAAGTATGCAAAACAGGTTTGAGGGGAACTCCGCTGAACTTAAACATAAAGGTCAGCTTACTTGTCATGGAAAGTTTTCTTTGTCAGGTGTGAGAGAATACTGCCTGCTGATGTCATTCGGGGATGCTGGTCTTGGAGACAACACATTTATAACTTAAAGCCTGTGTTACAAACTGGGTACATGGAGTTTGAAAGACATTTACCAGGCAGGGAGGGCCTCTGCTGCTTCAAGGTTTACTGATTCTCCCCACCTTCTTTATGGAGGTGCAAACATCAAACTAAACATAAAAATAGTTAACTCAATCCACTAGATCTTTTATACATGTATGTTCCTTAGATGCTTGATTTTTCCAAACCACAATCAAGCAGTGTAAGGTACATTTGTGTGAAAACACAAATAGGTTGCCTCTCATGTAGTTTAAAGAGCCATACTCTTTGTCAGTCTGCTTGATGGTGAGACGCCAGCAATGACATCTGTTGCAATGTAAAGTCACAGAAAAGTGTTGTTTTGACTGACAATTTTATTTTTATATCATGAATCTGGCTACTGTCTAAGGCCCACTATTTCAGGGCAAGAACAATGTTCAACATGCGTTATCATTTTAGCATAATATACGTTTTTTAAACTGACTGCGGCATGCACCCAGAAATTCAGAGGAAAGCCCTTAGGAAGTCCACTAAGTCATGTGTTGCTACTAGTCTGTCTCCACGGCCAATGCAAATTATGAAGCCTTAATAAAAGCATTAGTTGTATTCCATTGTGTTTGCATGAAATTCCGTTCAGAACCTATACTGTATATTGTAATATATAACTAGGAAAATCTTTGGTCTAAACGCTTCCAACATCATGTCATTCTCCACATTTCTGAGTGTATTTTTTCATGCATTTATTTTGCATAGGGGAAACTATATGACCAAAACACATAATGACTGAAAATATGAGGTGGCACCGAGTCCCATTGACGGAAAGCACAGCCTTCGGAGGTAAAACACTTTTTAGTCTACAAAGAAAAGTCTCCCAAGTCTCCCAACTGTTTACAATCATTTTAAACACAGCTAATGGTATCGAAGCCACAGATTCTAGTTTATCCAATAGATGAAAGCATTATGTGTGCTCTCTGTTGAGGATCACTGACTCTGTATACCATCAGCATGAACACAGACAAATAATCAAAAGAAGAATGTGTTTAAACAAAAGAAAGGCTTGGTTTCTGAACAAAGTGTTACTGAGATGTCTGCACATTAAAACCAACATGTCTGTTTCTTGACTGACTGATTAGGCTCGGGCTTTCTTGTCAGAACTGTCAGAATGCGAAGCAGCCCATGTTTCTGTCTGAAGAGTCCAGCAGTAACCTTAGGTCTGGACTGCTGTCACCGCAGTAACTGCTGCCATGGTGACAAAGGAGAAGAAGAAGGAAAGATGCTGAGAGAAAGGGGGAGAGAAGACACGTGACGCAGTGTTCAATGAATGTTAAATGGACTGCATTTATACAGCGCTTTTTTACCTTAATGGAGAAAGTGCTTACACACACACACACACACACACACACACACACACACACACACACACACACACACACACACACACACACAGTGGAGACAAGGTATGTGTTGTCAGTGTATCCTGAAAAACCGAGTGCTGTAAGAAGCCCTGGTTGCATCAAGTGCTAAAGTATGTATGCAGGGTTTCCTACAGTGTTTTATAGCAGACCTACGGAGCCTTGAAATCCAGCCCACCTCCACAAAAGTGAGAAGACATTATTACACTTTTATGAGATATAACATTTACCTATATGGGAAAAAAAAATAGACGAATCACTCTGTTACAGAAACAGACTGATTGTACAGCGGTGTTACAGAGTGGAGGTTCCTGCCTTAAAAGATCTTTGGCTGAGTACAGACACACAAACAGACAAGCTTAATGTTGGCCTGTTATCAAGTTACTCACAGAATTAACATTAATTAGAGACAGCTGATATGACTGGCAGGATTGGTCACTTTAACCGGTGAAAGCATTGGTTAGCGCCGGCTAAAAAAGAGAAGCTTGTAGCCTACATGAATGTTTTGTACATTGCTCTTTGCTAATTATCAATTATCATTCGGAGTTGAGCAAATCAGTCTGTATTGTCAACCTCAGTGTCTGAACTCAGCAGTGTACCCAAATAATTTTGATGTGGACAAAACACAGTAGAGTTCAGTAAGGAAAAGATCAGATTCTGATCTTACCAAACCATAAAAATATGCCCAGTTCAGCCTCAATACCAATCTTTAGAATGGGCTCGGGACATCTCTACTAGTAACTAAGATCTGTCTTATGTGGCTCAGCAGGTGACCATGATTGATCGACGACATCGTACATGCACTTGCAGTAATAGTACATATACATGCATTAAATTAAGAGTAGAACGGCACATGTCGGAAAAAATAATGTTATGCGTCACATTTTACAAATGAATGAAGCTTTTTATCTTGTGTCCTGCATAGTATTCCCAGTCAACAAGGCCTTTAAAAACACCACAAACCAAGATAAGCCATCTTCAAACAATACTACAAAAAAAGGTACAAAAATAAAGAGAACAGATTTCAATCATTTTCACAGATTAGATTGTCAGCCCTTCAAGTCTACGCCAAAATTCATAAATGACTGACAAAACATGTATAATACTGGAGAAATCTGAATACTAATTCAATAGTCCATCATTTTGCCTTCTTTTCCAGAGTTAAAAAACATGAAGTCCCCTGCAGTCCAAACTGTGTTCTCTGCTGTTTGAGCTTCACTCTGCAGAATGATGTGTGTGCAGAGTTTGACACTAGAAAGCTGTTTTCACATTCATCTGCTGGAGGAGGAAAGTTTCTCTGAGCTCACCTTAAATCTCAGTTTAACACATGGATGTACCTGCAGGATCTGTGACATCACAACTAGTTTGGAGCCAATCATGGTCCAGTATGATGTGGAAACTTGAAACCTCCAGTGTACATATGCTGAGAATGGACTTTCAGAGAAGTAGGAGACATCTTGTGTCCAGCAGTTTTTAAATGAACAATATTTGCATATTCATATGACCTAGACTTTCTAATAAGTGAGAAGGAGTAGATGTAATTTTAAGATATTTTTATGAGATCACTGATTGTTTTTTCAAACCAAAGTATTATTCAAAGCAGTATTTTATATGTCTTAAAATGAGTCTGGGGGAGATCTTTAAACACATCAAAATTCAACAAATATTCCTATTTTCGAGCATCTGTACACCAGAATATTTCAGGATTTTGTTGAGCCATTTCATGAAAAACTGGTACTCTTATATCATCATACTCACTCACTTTCCAAATCCCAAATCACACAGCTCAAACAAATGTTTTTCCTCCTGAATATTTTTGAATCTGCCAACTTCAATAGTTGGGCAAAGTGAAGGCAAACAGCTCAGTCAGTTACTATCAGACAGGGACGTGTGAGGGGAAACGACAGGTAATCTGTGTAACTGCAGTTCTATGAGTTCCGTGCATGATAGAAATGTAGGTATCACACATTGTCAAATTGTTTTACCCAATAGGTTCTGCACTAAGCTGAAGTTACTTTGAAGTCAGACAAGTACCAGCTGTATTTTAACTGCTTGATGAGGGACAAACATTACCTTCCATCATTGATGGATATAAATGTATTTAAAGCAGCATATTTATTCCTGTTAGCATTTTCATAATAACAGAATTCTATCTCTGATATAAGTACTCATTTTGATGTATATATATTATTTTATGGACCAGTTCACTAGGACCTAGATTCAGTCCAAGGCAGCACAGTGGGCTATTCCTACTGTCATTCTCCATAACTGATGGTCCATTGGTTAACACTTAAGATTGATCCCTTGCTGTCTAATGTCTGGCCCCATCATGCTCTTCAAACAGGAAAAACATAACATTAAGGAAATAATGATGCCTTTTCATGGGACATTTAAGTCCTCTAGTGGTATGCAGAGCTGGACATTGTGTAGGGTAAGACTATCAGAGGAAGACTGCAGTTAGAGACAACAGGTGTTTTCAGACAGAGGAACTTTTTCATAGTTCTAAGAACAGTTGGGGGACCCCTCCCCTTTTTATTGTGCTCGCACTGCAAGAACAGGGAACAATTGTAGTTTTTTAGCTCTTACTTCAGAGTAGGTAATCTCCCAGCCCAAGAGGAACCTTGAGTGACATAAGTTGACGTGGTCGTGTCGTTGCTATACCAACCGGCCGGCTTACATCACTTCAGCGTTCCTATTGGCGGGTGCATATGGGCAGTTCCTCTCAGGGAGTCCCCAGAACTGTTTGGTCCAAAAACACCTGGTATTATCAATTGTTTTCAGGTTATTGCGGATCCACCTACAGTACCTGTGCTGGATCTCTTCTCTGGAAGTATGGCATTGAATTAGGGGAGGAGGACACAGGTGAGTTCCAGGCTCTGTTGTGTCTGCTGTGACTGAGTCCAGTTATCACCTTATCGCCATACCCTCTGCTAGGAACCCCTAGCTGTAATGCTATCCAGGCCAATAGTCATCCCTATGTCCCAACAAAACCACCAAAGTCTTCTCCAATTAGTCTAAAGTTAAGGGCTACTTAATAGCACAAAAACCTCTCTTTTTGGACTTGTACTTAATCAGATATCATCTCTCACCTCCTTTATAAAGATCGCCCTTGATCAGATATATCAAGGGACACTGGATGCTCTACTAGGCCTGACTTGCCAAAACCTACTTTGGTGGCTACCTGCACAGCATTCAGCATTTCACTGTAACTATCAAGTCATGGTGTGTGACATTACTGTGACTTACCTCTGCAACTTTATGAGGAACTCCATCTCCCAGCACTTCCCTGTAAAAGCACTGCTGGGTCATGTAATAGGTGAGGCCGCTAGTTCTCTTGAAGGCATCTTTCAGCCGCTTCAATTCAACATCCGTGACTAGAGAGAGAGAGAGAGAGAGAGAGACAGAAAAAGACAAGTGATGTGTGAAGTGAAACTCTGCCAACAAGACCTACAGTACGTACAACAAAAGCCAAAAATAGTGTATGTAATAATCCTTCTTAATGTAACTTTAACTTAAGCTAAGTTTCACTATTTTCTACAGAATGTAGATTTGGGTTATCCTGAGTAACCAGGACATCGTTTTTGGAAAGACATGTTGCCGCTGAGTTCACAATGCTGTGTTCAAATGCTATAAACCAGATTCCTTTTACCTCCATTGAACTAGGAATTGTCAGCACCAGAATCTGGTATTTGTGGAAAAAGAATCAAGTCTTGCACACATATTCACATCTAGATTTTTAGATGTGAATATGTGTACACACACACACACACACACACACACACACACACACACACACTCCACTGAGCTACAGTTGATTAGAGGTTTATCACAGAACATGACCTTGTACTGAACAGTTGCAAAGTCAGAAACACCTCAACACTACTGTGGTGACAGCTGACTAATTCATGAGACAGGGTTTGCAGCTTCCGTGCATCCACATCGCAGCTAAATGATCAACAAGTAACCAGAATTTCATTCCTTCCCCACAGAGCTGACACTCTGATGACGTGTGAACAATCAAAAATCTATAACAAATAATATGGATGGTCAGAATATGTCAGCCCATAACAGTTGGCCAATCACATTTCAAGAATTTACCACAGAGTGCTGCAGGAATGAGTCCTAAAAGCCTGAAATGAGTTAGCATTTTTGTACTTCCTGTTCCCTCATTTAGAAGTCAATGGGTTTCTGAACAGGTTTTTGGTTCGATGCCTGAAATAAGGTCTGTGGTTAATACAAGCTTAAGAGATTTTCACCTTTTGTTCTAAGACATAAAACACGTCAGTAAATACCACACTCGTGAATTTTGAAAAAGTTTTACGTGTCTTAAAAAAGCTAACAAGTGGCTAAATGAGACTACAGAGGTTGTCGGGGACATTAAACGTCGTCATGCCGAACACAGAAACTCATCTACTCAATCGTCCGCCTTCACAGCCTCGTTGGGTTTATACTCACATTCCAATAAACTATTCTAACTCAAACTTTCCCAAAGGCTTTTGTAGAAGAGGAAAGCGCGCAAAACCAAATTACAAGTTGGAAGCTTAGACGTGGTGATGCTGAAGTTATGTGACCGTGGTGTAGTTGGTTTATAGGCTGTTAGCTTTTTACTTCTGGAGATTGCATTTACACTGTAAAAATCATAAAAGTGGTGTTCATTTGTGAAGAATGCCTTGCTGAACAAAACCTGTAAGTATCATAAACTCTTGCTTGCCAGAGTTTATTTTCTGCAATAATCCAAAATGAACCAGGGCGATGCTAACTTCCAGGTTGGACTACAAACGTACGTCATCCCTGCAGAACTCCATTTATAGCAAACGGTGATACAGTTAGACTAGGCAGAAAAGGCTCTGCTCTTATACAATCTGAGCAGCAACAAGGATTCTGCTAGAGTTCAGTTTTAATACTTCAAAATCTTAGCACATAAGAATGAGGTTGTGGTGTTGAAGGGAAACGCAGCATGACGGTACCAGCTGAGTAGTAGTGAGCAGTGTCAGGTTACAATAGGCTTGTTAAAGATGAGCCAGGTCTGCGCAGAATCGCTCAGCTGCGATCGCCACACAATGCAGTCGGTCAGATTTCTGTCCAACTTGATCCCGACTTGCTGGGATGTCATCCAAACGTAAGCAACGATTACCTCATTAGATGACGGTGGCTGCAGGTTTGGAGCCAGGGCAACATGACGTTTTATTAAAACTCTTCATTTTTTGTTTCATTGGGAGAGATTTTGATTTTATTAGTCAGATTTTGCACTATGCAGGTTTATTCTGTGGTTGATGACGACCTTCATCAGCCAGAGCGGCTGAATACATACCAGCCTTCAATAAATGCATAAACTATATACCAGATAGAATGCTCAGATTGTGTACAGTCTACAATATGAACATACTTGCTTACTAAATTCTTGAAGTATAAGAGTATATTTTTCTCAGGAGACGATGGAGACCAAAACAGAGCTAAAAAGGAGAGTGAAAATTGAACTATAATATTGAACATTCATCTTGGTAGACAGAAAGACCATTTCAATGAAATGCTAATGTTGCTCTTTGACTGCTGGAAGTGGAATTACACAATTGTTTGTTGTTATTTCCCCTTTCCTCTAGTGTTGCTGCGCAAGGCTAAACACGTCCCAGACCTATCCCTGCACTGGCCACACAGAGATCATACCAACACCCATCTGCCGATTTTGGTTGAGACAGCAAACAAGTGATCTCTGCACAAAATGTAGGACTGTCCCTGTGATTCATCAAAACCATGTCAAATGTCATATGCGCTCACAGCGTGAAGGCACAGCTTAAGAAATGAGAATGTTCAACACCTGGCTACAACAACAATACAATTGGTCAAAAATACACACTCAAAAGAGTTCAGGGTCCTCCAATGTGATGACTTGTGCTACAGAGCTGTAACTGTCAGCAGCATCAGCCACGCAACACCTCATGTAACACACATCCTATTGTCCTCTGTTGCACTCTGATAAAGGCATACACTTCAGGTCAAATCTATGTCAGTGTGTGTGTGTGTGTGTGTGTGTGTGTGTGTGTGTGTGTGTGTGTGTGTGTGTGTGTGAGAGATACCAGGACGAAGTCCCAACGGCAACAATTACCTCGCTTGCTCTGCTGCTGCAATGAAACACATGCAGCCATATTGTCACTACATCCAGATCAAACGCTCGTGGAGCTTTCCAGATATAGCTGCACACTGTGCAACGTGCTGTTGGGATAACTGGACCATCACCACTCAGGGCCAGTCGAGATGCGGAGAGAATAGGGCCGAAACCACTATAACTACATAAATCAATAAGTCCACTGACCTAACCTTAATAAAAATTAAAAACGTGACTGAATTGATTAACCCTTTGAAGACAGGCCTCCCGTTGGTAGCCCGAACTGGCTGCGGGAGGTCATTGTTTGCATAATCCAGTTTAAATTGATCTAAAATGAAAACTGTAATGGCTAGAGCATTCATTCTTTTGTAGCTGAAAGGAAAGGCTTCTGTCTGTCACATCATCATGTAGTACACTCGTGTTGCAAGTTGATGACATCATAGTGTTACGTTCCAGGCATGGTGTGGTGGCATGGTTTTAATTTATGACAGTTTCAATCATTTTATCAGTCACTATGGTTTGACTTGCAGCCTTTTAGCTTAGGTCGTACAGATTTTAGGGATATGAAGCATTTTAAGATACTCCAAGAAATGACATCACAATAAGCAAAAATACCAATGTAGGCACTGGTGGACCATTTCTATTGCAGAGTTCTTTAATTACACATACCAAAGATTTGCTGGTTACATAAGGCTAAGATGCTTTACTCTGTTTCATATATTCATATTTGGGACTGTTGATAAGACAAAACAAGCAATTTAAGGACTTCAACGTGGGCTTAGGCAACTTTGGCAAACAGTTTTTTTATTTTTATTTTACAGACTAAATGACAGTCCAATTAAATCAATAGACTAATGATATTAGACATGAATTGCTGCCTTGTAGACAGGATGAGTGTAAAAAAAGATGGACCTGGATAACTTAGATAGGCACATGCTGAAGTCAGGGATTTTTAGCCTTGTGTGCCATAGCATAAGGACTGCATGTTACAGAAAATGGGGTTAAGTTTATGATAAGAACTAGCCCAGCTACAGAGCAAGAAATATTTTAGCGTCCTACCCTGGAGTGTGGAAATGCAACATATAAATCCACTGAGCACAACTGGCATGATTTCTCTTTAAAAGTTGTATCAGTTGTGCTGGAAAGGTTTCACCATTACCACAATACTGCAGTAATCCAAACGCAACATTTTCAGTTACAGTGTTCTCAGAAAGTATTCAGACCCCTTCATTGCATAAGACTGCAACACAATGTGAAAAAGTGAAGGGGTGTGAATACTTTCTGACTGCACTGTTTATCTGGTTAGAAGCTATTTTGACACCAGCCTGTAGAGGGCAATAGAGTCCATATGGTCTCTTGGTTTAAACTTGAAGCCTACCCAGCTGGTACACACACACACACACACACACACACACACACACACACACACACACACACACACACACACAGGGCTATATAAATAAAAATTGACTTGACAACACATTAGAGCAATCTACTTCTTCTAGTACAGAGTCATGTAATGAATTACAACTGTAAACGTTATAACTACAAAACACACCAAAACTATTACAGTACGAACATCATACTAATACTGGCCTTACAAAAATTCTAATGTAATTTTTAACAAGATACTTTAGAGTTCAGTAATTTTGTATTTTCAAAATACTTTCTCCATGATTCATAAAACATAAAAAAACAAGACCAGGTCAAAACCTAGTGTATGGCTGGTATGAAACACTAAAGGGCTTTTAATTTGAAACGAAGGCCGCATTCAGACCCGACAAAACGTAGCAAAACGTTTATTTAAACAGAAACGGTGGCGCGTTAATACCCTGTTGTGTCATGCAAGTGTGGCAACTATGGCAGCTGAGAAGGCCATTCTTTGCTTTATTTTTGAATACGGGTTTATATACACATCGCTGCTGATTGGGTAACACCTCTGACACACCCACCAAACAAGAGAAAACGTACCTCGAAGCCCGTTTCACACTGTTTTGAGGAAACATATAGTTCAACACAAAAACCGTAACAAAATGGTGCACGCTGGCTTTTAATTTGAAATGGATAAAGGAAGTGGCAGCATTCACCGACCACTGGTGTAACTTCAGTCACGGCTCAGGCAGTTAACAGCATTATTATTATTATATTGAATATTTGAAAAGTTAGCTGTTCTTAAAGGCAACTAAATGGGCTACTAATTGAAGTGGTTGGGTCTCAGTCATAGACTGTATGTAAAGATGGACGACATGACAGCTCTCCAAAAGTGAAGCCAAGACATCTGCATCTCCCCCTGGTGGCTGGTAGCAGTATACGTCATAAACCCCACCCCCTCCATGTTAGCGGATCGGACATGGGTCAAAAAGAAAAGTCAAAGTACATGTCAAATAAATTTTTCCCCGCTGATGTTTGTTCAGCTGAAGTGTTAATTTTCCTGATTAGTTTGGTTTTAATTAGTTTTTTGATGCTATAACAACAGGGTGTCACATCATAAACTCTGAGTGTGCTTCGAGAATGGTTGAGGCGGGTCTACAGGCGGGACCTCAATACCGCGGCTCCACTGCGGATCACTACTGCGCAGACTCTGGCTCCAAATGACATCACCAGCATAAGATGGCATCCGGGATATTTTGAGTTCAATTCTGTACAGTACGAGGAAGTGGAGACGCGTCGTCCATCTTTATATACAGTCTATGGTCTCTGTCTTTGAAGTGGACATAGAGCAAGTTTCTACATACTGTACAAGACAAACAATTTTCAGTAATTATTTTGCTGTTGTTTTTACAGTAAGATTCTACTTCCTGTTCTTCCTTCCTGTAGGGTTCAAACTCCCACCAGAGCCTTGTGTACATTATAAAAATCTGAATATTCTGCACAAATTCAGAATGCCCAATGTTACAAATGTATTTTCCTGTATTTTGAAAATACATCTTCTAGCACCAGTATTTTGTATTTTATTTTGATACACTGATTTTGTAACAAGACACATTTTGACGCATAATTCGTGTGTGTATATACATACACACACACATATATATATATATCTACACACACACACATATATATACACACACACACACA
>LKNJ01005413.1:0-23441 GCA_002120245.1 Maccullochella peelii
AGTTGACAATTGAGTTCACAATTATGAGGAAAGACTAAGAGAATAAGGAAGACAGTATATATAACAAGAAGCGTTTTGTGGGAACAGACAGAGAGGTGAAGAGGAGGAGAGATATCTTGGTCAATATACTTTGCTCTTTTAATCTCATTGAGCTTCAAAGGAATCTAACAATTAGCTTGTCCATGTTCAATAAATATATAAGCCATGTCCACAGAGACACACACAGAAATGATCCATGCTCAACCCCACTCTATCACTATTCATCTTGCTCTCCCATCTAATGAGGCTCTATATGGGTATTTTTCCATATTTTAGGTAATCTGTTCCATATTACTGATTACCATATTTTGATTGTATTATTATTATACACAGCATCACTTCCAAAAAGTAATGGGATCTAATTAATTTCATTTACCGGTAATTAGATTAGATCAGATTATTTGGATTTAACTAAAGAACTAGCCCATCCAAAGAAAAATGTATAACCGTCACTGAAACATGCTTCATGCATTGTCACACTTACACAGTGTATGTGTCTGTGGGTGCATGCACAAACACGGGTGATCACTTTCAAAAATCAAAAATCAAGCAACCAGTGTGCAGAAAATCTCTATTTCTTTTTCTGAGGTAAATATAAAAAAAAAATCAAATGAGTATTTTTGAAGCTGTGAAGAATTCTAACATTTTAATATCATTATTTGCAACTCCATACACTCATGTGACATTAATAAAGCATCAACTTGAGAACCAACCCAATTTCTAGTGTCACATTTACTCCCTTTCTGCGTGCCCTGCTGGTTGGTAGCAGCTGTGCCATGCTTTTAAATATGTGTAGAGACACACACCAACAGCATACTGTGACTTGTAGAATTCTTTTAGCTGCAGGACACGTATTAATGACCTGAACAATGTCTCTGCGCCTTATTGTTATCATCAGTTTGAACATGGTGTAAAAAGACAACAAACAAGAAGTAAAATGGATCCATTCTATTGAGCTCATATGGGATTCCAGGTCATTTAGGTGGGTGTTACAGTTGCTGCTAATAAAGTTCAAGGCGCAGTCAGTACTACTATAAGTCTTTTAGCTGGGGGACAAATGCTAATAAACAAGGGGACTGCTTTATTGTCTTTGCAGGGTTCAGTGTTGATGTGTCAGGTTGGTAGTTGTACTTGACCCTAGCAAGGTCCAGCAGACAAAAAAGGACACTTTTTCAATCCTAGTAAACCCAGCTGGCAAGCAAACGTTGCTTAAAAGTGAGAATATGTAACTTCTGGAAGATGAAGCAGCATAATAATAATAATGTTGCGAATTAAAGGTTGAACTCATAAGCAAAAAAAACCATTCCCAGTTCAATATAAGCTAGGTGATAACATATCTTAAAGCTGCACTAATCAATATGTTTATATAAACAATGGATTATATGAGTAAGTGTAATAAAATAAGGGTCACTTGACAAACCCCAAATAAATTGTCTCTCAACTCTGCAGTTCAGCTTATCTGCAAGGAGCAGCTGCGCTACCTGCCGCGCACCAAACAGCTGACAGACAAAGTTAGCAATTAGCTAGTGAACACAGTGGAGCATTTAGCAGCTTAAGAGGAAGATACTTTTCTCAGGAGTTGGTGGAGACCAAAACAAAGCTAAAAGGAGACTTACTGTACGTACATTTGTGAGAAATACAACTTCAAATGAATGCTCGTGTTGCAGTGTGTCTGCTGGATGTGTAAATAAGCAACTGTTTGCTAATATGTCCATGCTGTGTTTACAGCTTGTCCCCAAACAACAGTAACAATACAAAGGACTGTACTTTTAAAGACTGTAATACAAGTGCTTCACTCCCCTCTTTGGTAAAAAGTTTTAAATGTGTTACACCTCTGGGTGTGGTGACGGTGGTCAGATATGTGCTCTGTAACACATGTAAACACAGTGATGTCATGGTGTACACCAGTGAAGCAAAATGAGAAGCTAAACCACTGGAGGTCAGCAAAAACAAGATTTTCAGCTGGTTTTATATTGCTATTTAAAGGCAGGTATTATGCACTTAGAGCAGGTGTGCTAATGTGAAACTGAAACTATAGATCTATGAACCAATTTTAATTCCTTCTTTCTTTCTTCCTTTCTTTCTTTCCTTCTTTTTTTTTTCTTAACTGCCATCTTCCTACCCTGTGACCCAAATAAATGTCTTTGGCCAAAGGGCTAAAGACTTTCATACTATCTCACTATCGAGAGAAAGAGAGATTAAAATTGATAACCAGAGGCTTTGTTGTGAGATTATAGTTAAATATGGATCTATGCTTGAATGAGTCATACATATCATCTACATTAACTTAAAATGATGAGTGTCTATTTGTCCTTAATCTTTCTTTCGAGTCTGACCTGCAGCCACAAGATTATCTGGGTTGTCTGCCCACCTCAGGGTGGAGCACATGAACTGTATCTCTCAGAGATAAAACACCGTCTCATTTGGGAATGTTAACGCAGGATGTACTATAATGGGAGCTGGAGAATCTCGCCTGTGTTTAAATGTCAGTTGCACCTGTGAGGCCACTGTAGTTAGTTAGTGCTGTTGCAGCAGCCGGTGAGTTACAGGGGTGTTTTTATCTACTGTGTCCTCTATTCTGTAGTGCACTGTTTCATTAAAAAACATCAAAAGCCTGCCTCTACCTGACCACAGAGAGCCGTATGTAATGTCTGTTTTCTCACCGAGTTTCAAATATTTCGGACAAATTGGCCATATCAAAGTCCATCTGCTGTTGTTATTCCTCAAATTGTTGTTCCCAGTTTTTCTAAATTTACTTTCATCAAGACCTAGTGGTAGAGTACTTTTTAATATTTTGACAGTATCAAAAGAACATCAAGAGCAAAAACTGTTGCAAGGTTGTGAAAAAAAACTTTTGTCAAGTAAGACCAATAGAGACTAATTTATACCTGAGGCACAAGGACACCTTCTGTTTTTACATGTTAGTCAGGGCTGCTACATACATGTTTCATAGTTCCTGACACATTCACTATTGAACAGGGTCACACGCATGCTCATTTTCACATTTACACGCTCACTGCACATACATTAAAAGGCATACATGACATTTCAGGAGACATTACAAGGCACATAGCAGCACCCCATGCATCTCCTCTTAGTCTTTTATGGCACTTAGAAGCACTTGTGTGAATAATACTCAGTATACAATGTTTATCACCCAGGGCTCTTGACAGCAGGCATGCTAATTTTTTACTGCTGCTGGTAAATACTGCCCTGCATCTTTTCAGTTCAAACAAGTAGCTGCAAAGAGATACAGGACACAAACTCTTCACCCTCTCTGAAGCTGGGGTCACACTTAGAGTGCTGATCCTCCACTCGTTTTCTTGTATTTTGGTGATGTCTTTGGTGTTATGTATCCATCTGTGTTGTGTTTCTGCACAGCAATTTACAGAGATCACTAGACAATTTAACAGTGCCCACAAGTTTGGCTTTCTGTAAGTGAATCTTAATGGCATTAAGATGACCAGGCTCAGTCCAACAATGCATTCCCAACACTTGTATAAAGCAAATTATTAAGCAGCAGTCACAAGACATAAGAAATACAGCACTTCCAAGGACCCTGTGCAATTCCTCCACAAACCCCCCTGGGCTCACAGATGCTTGGTTGAAGTTACTACTACTACTACTACTACTAGCGTAGATGTATTTACTTTAAATTGGGTAAATGCATTACTCTCCGTTGAATATTCAATCACTAAAAATTAAATAATGTGTTATCAATGCAGATGTACTGTATTGTATGGTAAAGGTTTCACGTGACTGTGATTGACTTGTGTACCAATGTACACAAAATATATGTCATATATATTGTATATATTATATTGCTACACTCCAGACCTCAGTTTATAATAACAGAAGGTCTTTGTGTGGGACTCACAGCAAGAACCCAAATACATTGTGGATTAGTGTGTTCTTGACCTAAAGAACATCTTCAGCATGTTAAAATTATGTAACACAATGAATATGCTTTTTTATATACTACAACTTTCTGTCCGATTGAAACTAAGAGGCCGCAATTTGATCTTATTAAGGTGGGCTTGTAGATGCTTGAAAGTACATCCCACCTTAAAAAGCTGACACTTGACTGCTCTCCTCATTCACAACAACATCTGGTGTATGAGCCGTTAGATTGCGGAATATGAAAGAGCACTCATTAGCTACATTTGATACAGCAACATTTGGGTATGTGGAACATGAACACATGCATAAATATTCACAGATTCAAGCTCCAGTGCTTACAAATGGAAACACACTTACTGTAGAAAGCCACCAAAATGCATTCACACACAAACACACACAGATCCTGGTGTGCTCATTATTGAATGGGATTAACATACTTTACTTCCAGGGTCACTTTAAGTTCTCATATTAATTATAGAATCACACTCGGACTCTTTTTTTATCTTGCTTTATACTAGAAAATCTGACTGGGCAAAAGCTCAGTGTCTCTGGGACACTGGGCTAATTGGTGAGCTACAGTATCTGGTGAGCTAACGGCTAACACACTAGCAAGCCATACTAGAGCTAGTCAGTCAAAACAGCTATCCGAGCTTCCCTCTATTTTGTCTGTATTGTGCCATTTACAAGAGTCTACCAAAGTTGATCTTGATCTTGAGCTTTACTTTGCCCCGTGAGTGAAGCTACTTATCGCGCTGATTCCATTGGAATTAAGTGATTTTTCACCATAATATTTCACGGTTTTAAATGCCTTTATTCTCCAATCTATGAAGCAAATGTGAAGGTACATTCACTTCTCACACACAAACTGCCAAAACTAAGGGCTTTGTACTGATAGGAGACATGGACAAACCACAGGAACACATTTTCTTATTATTTTTTTCTTATCATTGAAGTCATCACAACAATGTCCAAATGTAAAATTAGACAGAAAGGTTATTTTTGAACGCACCCATGGTCCACCCACAAGTGTTCTCGCTGATGGTATTTTGGCTAGTTAGGCCTTTGAGACATGATTGGTTGGTCTAAATAGTTACAATTACCTGATTCATGATTACTTCTTTGGGAAAACTAATTAAAAGCACAAGAGGCTTTTGTTTTAATTATTTCTTGTGTTAAATTATATATTTTATTGAAATGTGTAGAAAAAAATCCTCTTTCCTCTCGGCCCCCTCCTTCTCGCCTCCGAGAAGAAATTCAATATCTTGCTCAAGGACACATCAGCAGGAGGGATGCTTGCCAATAGCGGGGGGGCTTGAACCTAAGTCCTTAATTACATTCTACCCTCAAACTCTTTCCGTGCTCCGTCTCGCTAACTCTCCCCTGTCCTTCTCTGTAGTCATTCAGTTGGCACTCTCGTGCAGATACAGTTCCAATAAATGTAAGAGCAGAGTATTTTTCAGCTCCCAGATCAGCAGCATTGCAGGCAGCCAAAAGCAAGAAGGTCTGAGGTGACCGTGGAATGATCATGTAAGAGCAAAATGCTGGAAAAATACATAAAATAGATGGAAAGGTTGGAGACCTTTTTTTTTGTTTCATCACTCTAACTCACCCACTACCTTTCCCCTCCTCCCTTAACCTTTCCCTAAGCATCTCATTTACTTGCTCTCACTTTGAGTTAGGGTCTTTTTCTTTCTCTCTTTTCCACTTTATTCCATCATTTCTTATTTCACCTCTCTTTCCCTAGTCCTCCCATTCTTTTCTTCCTCCCTTTCTCCCTCTCCCTTCATCTCTTCCTCCTTCGCACTCCACTTTTGTTTTGAAGTGAAATGAGTGTGTTTGATGGGAAGCTGAATAGAAAAGGTGGAAGAGGGGGAGGAAGTGGAGAG
The DNA here is from genome assembly GCA_002120245.1 of Maccullochella peelii. NCBI lineage: Eukaryota > Metazoa > Chordata > Actinopteri > Centrarchiformes > Percichthyidae > Maccullochella > Maccullochella peelii. Next base: position 5,826 of record LKNJ01005413.1, read on the forward strand.
GGGGATTGTGGGAAGACGGCAGGTCCTATATATAGCGGGGAGCGTGGGTAGATACCGTATTGACAGGAAAGACACACGGTTTCTATCCAAAGCAAAGCACAGGGAGAGAAAGGGATAATGAGCCAGAGAGAGAGAGAGAGAGAGAGGTGGAAAAAGAGACAAATGCTGATATTTGTGTGTGTGTAGAAGGCAAAAGTCTAGCAAGCCATTGCCATTGCTTAATTGTTTGATTCACCTTCACAGTAAATGCAAAACGGGAAAAATCTATGGTCTTTTAAAATGTCAAAAGCTGTTCGAGATGATCCGCTGTGATTTGTCAGAACCCCTGTTGCAGCCAATAAAATAAATTCTCCCTTATCTTCAGTTTGTCTTTGGGGTTTGGTGTGATTTGATAAATGGACTGCACCACATCAAAATATTGTGTGTGTGTGTGTGTGTGTGTGCCTGCGTTTATGTCATTCACTCTGATTTTGTCTACAGAAAACACTCATATAAAGTATACTCTAAACCAGAAGTAACTCTCAACTGAAATTAATTCATTAATAACAGCGAATAACAAAGTCAACAAGACAGAGTGAAAGGGTGAAAACAGTGTGTACAATAAAGTATCCTGAATACAAGTAGCCCAATCATAAAGAAGTGAAAATCACAGAATACAAGGTGATCATTTCTCCACTCAACTGGAAAACTGCTGTTTACATCCCAATAGTTATGGAGTTTGCGCAACACAGTGTGAAACCAGAGCATGAAGGCTGTGTATCTGTTGGGATCTTCTCTTTACATCTTATTTTCCTCATTGTTTACAATGGAGAGAAAATATTGCTCCCACTAGCAGTCACAGCTGATGTTTTTTTTTCTGTCTCTCAGAACATGAAATGCAAGAAGTGATGGATATTTCCATTTTACTTAAAAGGAGCCATGACCACTAGCTTCTGCAAACTAAAAAATAGTATTAAACTTATAAACCTTAAGATTTTCATGAAAGCAGGCCCCGTTTTTGAATATAGTCTGCATTTTTTCAGCAATAGCCATTCAATGTATTTGCATTCTATAATTACCTCTCTATATAGTAGTTTTCATTGTTAGTGGTGGAGTCCCTCGCTACGTTCAAATTGCCTTCCTAAGCCAAGATTCACAGGAAATGATGCAGCATGTAATCCACTGTTACTGCATTGATATCAGCCTCACTGTTTACAGTTCACTCTCCCATAGATTAATCAGTATTCCTTTTTTTGTGTGGAAAACTACAGTGTGCAGCATGAAAACAAGCTGCAGTTGCTTGTGGCATGTTGGAAAAGCCCAATTACTGACTTGTTCACTCAAACATTGGCTGTGTTCGGACCGGAGGAACTTTTTCATAGTTCTAAGAACAGATGGAGGACCCCTCCCCTTGTTATTGTGTTTGCACAAAGTCAATGCAGCACCGTCAACCACCATCTTTAAAAACCAGTGTAACAGCTTGTAACAGTAGCCTTAATAAATGTACCAAAACAAGGACAAATGGACTGACCGTGGAGTTCAGGCTTTACTGAGCGTATATGCAATGGGGAAAATACAACGCGATTTTGACTCATTGCTATACCAACTGCCGGCCAGCTTACGCCACTGGAGCGTACCTATTGGTGGTGCAAATGCAAACAGAAAAAAAGCCCTTCAAGGTATGTAGTTCTCGGGGGAGCTCCCCAGTGGGCAGTTCCTCTCAGGGAGTCCCCAGAACTGTTTGGTCCAAAAACGCCTTATGCGAGTTTGTTTGGCTGCACTGTAAACAGATACACCAGTTACTCTAATGTTCTATTTTTGACAAAGTAGCTGCTCAAGGAGTGTTTGCTGGATCCTTTACTCACTTGCTGTTACCACCAGTAACCACCAAATAAACCAGGACTGAAATCTTTAGTATTATAACTAGATTCTGTACAGCCCCAATGAGCATTTGTGACCATAACATTCAGCCCTAATTCATTATATCCAAAAGCGATTCCAGCTCGAGCTAGTTAGTAAAGCCAAGTTGAAATTAACCATAGGAACTCATTGCATATTACAGTACATGCATACATAAGTATGACAGATGGATCAATGCCCTTTATTGTAAAATATGAGTTCGTTTTCTCTCATAATCATAAACGGATTGAACTATATTGACTTTTGCAGCAGCTTCTGCTGCCTTAATAGACAAAGTGCAGGCAAATGCCCCACTCTCCTCATCTTTTCATATATTCTCCTCTTTCCTACTTTATTTCTCTCCTCCTCTGCAAAGTGGTGATACTTCCCTCCCTCTCAGGGCTGGACAGGTTCACAGCGCTACTTTAACGTCCTCTCTCCTCTTCTTTTATGCTTCATCTTCTCTGCTCACCTCTCCCCTCTCTCTGTTGCCATATCTCATACATCTCCCTCTTATTATTCCTCACTCTTCCCTGCTTCTCTTGCCCTTCCCTCTCTTTGCTTACTATTTTATTTCTTCATTTCTCATCGTCTGAGTCCAGTTCCATTCGATGAGACTTAATTTACAAGGCAGTAGTAAATGCAACTATAATGTATTATGAGTAATATGAGTGTGAAAATAGCAGGGATAACTTCAGCAAAATCAACATTCACAGTGAGCAAGGCAAAAGAAAAAAAGCTATAAAAGTAAAGTGAACAAAGTGAAGAGATAAATGTCAAGGTAACAATAAAGCAAAGAACAATAACAGTTTTATAGGACTCTGAATGTCTCTGTGCGAATTTCTCTCCCTCTGCCAGTTCATCAGTTATTATTGTTTTGTTCTCAGAGGGAAGAGGAAAAAGGGAACAGCTCTTAACTTCCTTGACTTTAATTGCATTCACAAAGTCCGGCTCTCTGCTCCTCGCTCGAGTGGAGCTCTGAAACAGAGCCAGTGTGAAAGTCGGGCATTAATTCACATGAAAAGTAAAATATTAGACACTTTAAAACATCCCAGGTTCCACTGTGAGGAGTAAAATTTCTCGCCCTGGGGGCCCAGGTTCACTGTGTTTTTGTCATCTGCCGAAAGACCAGAAACAACCATGAGAGCTGTTTTGGTCAAACTTCAACCTATGATGCATTTTCCTCAGCTGCAGCTAATTAATGGTAGTAACTGGTGACACCAAAGCCTAACACATTTCATAGAAACAGAATAGAAACCGATCAGGTGTGCAAAATGCTAATATCCATTTTCCAAGACTTTATCCAGTTACATAAGTTACATTTCTTCCTTCTGGGTTGTGTTTCTTTCAATGTATGCACAATCGATGCATTCCTCCCATGGGGACTATCACAGTTGTTAACTAATCAATAACACTACTCCCATTAAAGTTATTTCGGAATCAGTACTGCATCCAGATTACAGCTAGGAGCTAATCCATACCATTAATATTCCAATCAACTAGTGTATGATCAGTGGAGATGAGAATCGGCGTAGTGTTGCATTAACCGCGGCATCGATAAATAAAGAGAAGGTGTATATCACTCTGCTCCTCGTGTGTCACTGTGTACAGAGCAGTGGTGGTTCTGGCAAACCATAGGGGCCAGACTGGGGTCAGCTGTTCTTTTACAGGGGCCGGTTAAATTAGCTCTCCAGCTAAGCGCTCATTTTAGCAGTGGAGTGGTACAAAATTCAAGTCCGACCATAGACTGTAAAGATGGATGACGCACCTCCACTTCCTCCCACTGTACAAAAATAAAGCCAAAATATCCCGGATACGGGCGCTGCCGTCTTTCACTGGTGACGTCATTTGAAGCCAGAGTCTCTTCAGTATCGAGGTCCCGCCCAACGCGACCACACCACAATCAATCACAACTGTGATTGTGACATCACACCCCCTTTATATAGCATCAAATAATTCATTAAAACCAAAACTTATCAGAAAAAAGAAACACTTGAACATACACCAGCATGATAAGAAATGCCTAAAATGACAGAAACCATCTTTGGGAAAAATTTTAACATGGAGGGGGGCGGGGTTTATGACCTATACTGCAGCCAGCCACCAGGGCGCGATTGAGATGTTTTGGCTTCACTTTTGGGGAGCTGTCATGTCGTCCATCTTTATATGCAGTCAAACAGGTCATCTAAAGAAATAAAGCTTAAAGTAGGACAACGTGCCATTTTACTATGTTTATAGTATCGTTCTCTTGAGGTGTAATACAACAAACCACACAATATTCAATCAGTAAACAAGAACAGCAGATTTATGTTCACATCAAGAAGACACAATGCATATATAGATACACGACTTGCACACCTTTCTTATTTATTTTCTTAGCATACTAAAATATATACAGTACCACAGTGGATACACTCTGACACATGTACAGATCAGGACTGAGGGAGGGGATTGTGCCGTCACAACAGGGGGTGCCTTGACCTGTTTCATAGCATGGAGAGGTCCCCTCACTTCACCAAGCCAGGGCCCTTTTATTTCCAGAGTTATGAGAATAACGCTTAAGAATGCTCTAAAGAGCCCACTCTAGAGAAAAAAGTTCTTAAAAGTGAAGAATAAGACACATTTATCATGCAGCAGCTCACACCTACTTACAGTAAAGTAGTAAGAGCAGCTCTCAAGTGACACATGATTAATGCATTTGTGTTCAGAGATACGTTATTCTGCAAAAGCCTGTAGGATTTTTACAGTCAATTATTTATTTGTGTAAAATCTTGAATATGACCACAAGCAATTAATATGTGAAATTAGCAAATAGATAAAAGTAAAATGGAAAGTAAATAATACAAAACTGGAGCAAAGGCAGCTGCCGCTCGTGTTAAAATCCAATTTTGATTGATCCATCCATCCATTTCGACCTCCTCCCTACACAAACTTTGTCACACGATAACAACGTCACTTGACCTTTGCTCCCGTCATAACTACTAAGGCCACTGGAGGGCTTTGTCACTTGAACGTGAACATATGTTGTTTTGGGGTGCTTGCTCAACCAACTGATGCTGTCGTTCTTCTCGTGAGGACAGTGTCATTGTTCAATAACAAACTGACTATACAAGATATGGACATATTTGGTGGTATGTTACTACAACAGTCTGAAAGAGCACTGTTTTAGCCTGAACACTCCCCTTTCATGTACTCAAAAAATGCATTATATTTTTTATATATATTCTGGGACCTTAAGATACAGTTAGATACAGATAGTGAGCTGGTTACAGGAAGAGCTGCAGGCAACAGGCTGATACTGCGGTTTGTTTGAAGCAGTTTACCTCCAAAACAGCATCAAGGTAAAAAAAACTTTTTCCAACAACTACTTTTTCCATTCCATGCTGTGCAATGGAAAACCCTGTGCATCGTGTATGCGTCACAATATCTAATCTGGTATCCCAAATGTCATAGATATTCTACTGTTTGTTAATATAAAAAGGTACTTAACTAAACAGCTCACCAAGGCACTAAACCTCCAAATGCTAAAGCTAAAGCAGGCAACACTTAGTTGACATAAGTGCATGCGATCGAGGTTCTCTATACCTCTTTATCACCCTCCTTCCTGCACAAAAACCTCCCCAAACAGCTGCAATAAAAAATAATAGCTGCTGGTTGAGACCTTCCTGATAGCTGCAATTGCACTGACTGTGATCAAACACCAGCCTGGAAGAATGGGGAGGCAAAAGACAACCTGTCCACCTTTGGCACGCACACTAATCAAACTTGCGGACATCTTTTAATCAGCTGGTGTCTTTGTGTTCTCATCCCGGTTAAACAAGAAAATGTTCTTCTTTTCGTCAACTGCAGCAGCCTGTTTAGAGGAACATGTCCTCAGTCACAGAATGAGTTTTAATAGAGGTTAAGAAAAGCTTCTACCCTAGAGCAAGCGTCTCCACTCTCAGAGCCATGTCCCCACCAGCAACACACACCCACACAAAGAACACCCTTCAGGACCACTGTGTTCTTTATCGGAACAGACACTAATCTAACCAGGAGAGGTAGTATAACACACCTTTGAGCTCTGCGCACGTGCAGGAAGCAACAGTGCCTCATACCTTCAGATATGCTCCACTTGGAAAGCAGAACAAAACACACACCAGCATACACTCACAAACACACAAAAGTAGGTCTAGGCCACGTCACGTCAGTGCAGCAAAGCAAAGCTAATGGATGCAGACAATAGGTGTGTGTATGAGACAGAGAATGTGTCTGTATTTCTCTGTGTGTGTATGCCATATGGAGACAGTGTGTGTGTGCGCGAGAGTTTGCATCGCTTAGGGCCATGTGTGACCCAGACCTCAACCACTTGCATGACCCCAGCATGTGCGTAGCTACTGTGACCTGATGGTGCAATCACGTGTGCATGTGCGTGCATCAATGTGCAGAAATGCAGCAGGACATAAGATTCAAGTTAGTGAGACGTAAAGTAATAAAAACTCCCAGCATGCATCCCCTGTCTGAGCGACACTGGACAACATTCAAAGTGAAATACTGTCTCACAGATTGGACGTACTTATAGACTGTTTTTCTCTGCAGTCTGGGCTACATTCACAGATTGGTGGGATTAATATACAGGCAAAGTACTGGTCTGTTCCATCTTGTTCCTATTAGATCTAAAATTCAATTGAGAAAATGTGGTTTTCTCCATTGTTAAGAGCTTTTTGAGTGTGTTTTTGTATGTTGCACAAATGGATTAGCAATGAGAATTTGGGGGAATTACTTAAGGCTCCGTTAACAGTGACTTATCTCAACTAAGGAGATAGCAAAGTTTCTTTCTTTCCCGTTATTCTTTCGTAACATTTGTGCTTCAGAAAGGCAGATACCTTCGCATTATATTTACTTTTTTTTCCCCTTTTGTCAGTTTTTACTAACCACACTATAAAAAGCCCAACAACCACTCAGTATTTTACTTGACTTAGGAATATCTTTGAGATGTTTTCTTGCAACACCCTTAAGCATAAGGCTTAAGTGGAGAAACAATAATTAATGGTGACCTTACAGAGAATGATGAATGAAGACCCTTCCATGACTTCCACAGGAATAAGACAAGAAAATGTATTATTTAGTATATTTAGTAGTTTTATTGATTTAAAATATTAAAACAAATTTTACTTATGTAAATGAAGTGTAAATTTAGCTGTGATAAAAGCAAGACATTTACCAGAGTAAATTACAGTTCATACATATACATCTCTCTTTGTTGTACAACTCAGGTGGATTTTATAGAACATTCTGTACCAAAGTATGTCTCAACTGCTGTCCAAGGTGCTGATCCTGGGACTGCAAGAGACACAGGAGCTGTCAAAAGGACTTTGTCGATGCACTGTTTGGCAGGATTCTTTTTTTATAATTATTTCTTCAGTTGGTAGTAAACAGTGAGGTGATGACAGGAAATGAGGGGACAGAGAGAGATGAGGAATGACATGCAAAGTAGGTCCCTGGCTGGACATGAGCTGGGGACGTAGTGGTTCACTGTCAGTGCCACCAGATGGGAAGTGATGGGATGGAATCTTAAGATAGGATTTACATTTTTAAGCAGTGATATCTTCTTTTATCTTCTTACTGGTCGCCACTGATATCTGTGTGCTGCTTGCAGCCTTGTCACCAACGTGTGCTAAAAAGCATGTGTCCATTGGACCAGACAACAATCTGTTACAAAAGGACAAACACATGCAGTAAAACAGAGCAGAGGGAGGAATAGAGAATTTGTTTTCAAATATCCATTCAGTTGAAGCTTGATTTGTGCTTTAGGGTTAAAAGGATGCAGAAGAGAGATTTAGAAAAGAAGCAGCAGAAGGCAGGATATCCTGACTTTTAGACCTTATTACGGGTCGAGATCCAAACTCCATGGATCCTATGTTTCCCATAAAAATTTAAAATTTTAACTCTCCAAACCCAAAATGATGTCATCAGGGTTACTTTGTCAGACTTTAGAAAGCTCCTCCTAGGCTACAGCAACTGTTTTCACAGTCTCCACATGAGTAGTTCATTCAATTCAGTTTTATTTATATAGCGCCAAATCATAACAGAAGTTATCTCAGGGCACTGTTCATATAGATCAGGTCTAGACCGTACCCTTAATAATATTTACAGCAAGCACTAGGAGACAGTGGCAAGGAAAAACTCCCATTTAACAGGCAGAAACCTCGAGCAGAACCAGGCTCTGGGTGGGCGGTCATCTGCCTCGACCGGTTGGGTTGTTCCCTTTTAAATAGATTTAGACCTGTTAGTTTTCTTCTACTCAGGTAAAATCACACCAAAGTAATATTACTCTGACTTGAGTAGGAATTGTTGTATGTAGTTTTTCTACCCTGCACATGGAGTAATCCTAACCTTGAAGAGCAGATTTTACTGCCTCCGGATGCTGCAAAAACACATCTGACACCTTAAGGGAGACATCAGAGATGAATGTTACGTATGTAATGTACGTAATGAGACGCTAAATCAAAGATGCAGATCATTTAGCGGGTTGTTCAACATGACAGAGACGGAAAGGGAGAGGCAGGAAAAGGAAACCAAAGGGGACAGAAATAGAGGAACAGAAAACAGATACAAAGCTGTGAGTCATGAAAGAGAGGAAACATCCAGAAAGAAAGTCTCCAAAGGCTGTTAAAATAAAACCGGCTAAATTAGTTGATTATATAAATAAGCTCAGAAAATTGAGAGCAAAACACAGAGAGGGGGAGAAGGAGGAAATGAAAGCCCAAAGGGAAAGAGAGAGAACTGGATAAAAGAAAGGAAGAGAGGAGTGGGTAAATTCATTTTGAGGTTTGGAATTAAAACAGCTAAATGATCCGATTATCTAAACAAACCACACGATTAGTTGGACACCAGCGAATTCAAAGAGAAGTGGAAATAGAAGAGGGGGAGGAGGAGGAGAAAAAGAGGAGGAAGCAAGACTCATTAAATTAAAAACAGCAAAATGAGCCGAGGTTCCTAAACAACCTCAGAGATTTGCAATACTAATCACAGCGAGCGAGGTCTGCACGCCACCACAGTCACCTTAAAAATAATCTTTGATGCACTAAAATAAACAGACCGGCAAACTTGAACCGGGATACGGCCGGCATAGGATGCTCAGGATCCTGCACACACTCACAATTTAACACATGAATGAAGACAACTCAACATGCCATTTCCTCTGTTTCACACTGGTTCACAGGCATGCCTTTGAGCAAGACTCGAGGCTGCCAATCCAAGCAGAACCCCGGACTAAAACTCCCATGATGCATTGCAAATTCAAACATGAGGGTTAAAAGGCTTTATGTGAAAGCAACCATGAATCAATTCCATGCAAAAAAATCTGGCTAATAAATTTGAGTAGTGTGACCTGACTTAACCCCGTGGGAGTCTGTCTTTCTTTGGCTTGGAGCTCATGTGAATACACACAACACTAAACTCAAGCCCAAAGGCCACATTTGAATACTACATGCATCAGGTTGCATTAGTCAGTGTGTCCAGAAGCATCTAAGCCTTGACAGAAACACACTTTTTAAGCCTTATCCATTAGCCGAGGGCTGCCTAGTCAATTTGCCTGAGGAAAAGAATAGGCCTAACACTGAAGAATTTTAATAAGCGTGGCTTTGACGGAGAAGACAAGCTGAAATATTCAAAACACAACGTGTGTCTATGTGCATGTGTGAGGTGATGATTTTAACAGGATGCTGCTGGGATGGGCAGTGGTGGACCAAGAATTGAGATTTTTTACATAAGTACAAGTACTAATACAAATACTCTAGCATTCAAAGTTTTACTTAAGTAAAAGTACAAAAGCATCAACAGCAAAATGTACTTATGCAGGATGGCCCATTTCACAGTGTTATACTTTAGTACTACTACTTTTTAGTAGTAGTAACTATATATCACATTTTAGATGCTGATCTAGTTTGGAGAAAACTTGAAATCCTAAAAAATCCTAAAAAGCTAAACGTTTGCATGTTCCAGCTTAGCAGGTGTTAAGATTTGCTGCCTTTGCCTATTTTATATCACTGTAAACTGAATACCTCTGGGTTCTGGACATTTGGATGGACAAAACAAGACAACACCGTGGGCTTTTTTTCCAACTTGCGTCTAGCATTTGCAACTTCTGAACTTACTCCATTTGGAAGGGGGTCCACTCTCTGCTTGCATTTTAAATCATTTTAAAAGTGAAAGAGCAGCTTGTACTCTGTCTGGGTGCTAATAATTTGTTAAGTGCAAGAACATCTTGTCTCCGTTGTGGTTTTAGGTGTAGGCACGTAGATGTGCTTGCCCCCCTCCTCTGGCTGTTATTCCTTGACAGCCAAAAACACCTTTCGTGAATAAAACATCAGGTATAAAGCCTCAGTATATAATCCAATCTGACGGCCCCAACAGGCAGTAACGTTGGGGTTTCAGATGGCTGTTGATGGGGATGTGCGGGGGTTAAGAGGAACCTGATCTCGGTTTTTCACTCACTAATTGTTCATTGCTTAACCCCTTTCCTGAACAGCAATTGCCCAATCAGATTAGCAACCGTAACTTGGCACAGCAAGCTGGATTTCTAAATACGAAATACTTAATATTTAAAAAGTTTGGTAAATGGTGTCTTTATTAAGTCTGTCAAGAGAAAGGGGATAAGGACTGGATTAAACACCGTTTCTGCTCTAACATGAGCTACAAACGTTAGAATGCCACTAGTAGTAATGTAACCCACCGTTTATTTCATTAGCTAGCTACATTTTGAGACACTACAAGTTATAAAAAAAAGAAAGCCCTTTTCACAGTAGCACTTTCATCGTGTAGTATTCCCCGTATGTGTGGGAGTCGGTCCTGGATGCTACTATATGAAAGTGTAGGGTGATTTTAGCAGTTCTGTCCCGAAGGGAAGGACCCAAAAGCAGACAATCAGGAAGGCTGAAGCAGTTCAAAGATTTATTTGTAGCTTACACGCAGGCAGGTAGACAGGCAACAGGCAGTTCCAAGTTCAGGAGACAGAAGCACGATGAAAACGTCCAAAACAAGAACACAAAAACTAAGCCCATGGTAAGCAATACAATGAACCAACTGGCAGCACAGGAAGGGGACCGGTATAAGTAGGGAGTGCCTGATGAGGGAATGAGGTGCAGGTGGGAAGATGGGCAGGGAAGCTCAGGTGAAGGGAATGAGGTGATTGCAGTGCGGACGGGAGTGGCAGAACCTTGATAGGCAGGGGAAAAGTCTGAGGGCATCTGGTGGATAAATGAAACATAGCACCGGGAAAACACAAATTTGGCAGGAGAGGAGTTACAGGGAGACAGAGAGGGAGACACATTTTCCCTTGTCACACTTTTAATACTAGGACTAACTAGCTCTACACTGCAGTACAAGAACAGTGCTTCCTCTTTATTTAGGTTACATGTTTTCTACAGCAACTGGTAAGAAAGTTGACTTTTTGCCTGAAACATGCAGCTTTAACTTTAATCTTTTAGCATTATATAATGTAAGTAGCCATTAAGTTCATATTTAAGACCCCTTTGACAAGGTTCTTGTTTTAAAACGAGTCAGCTGGAAACATTCAAAAGTCATCCAACCAACTCATGAAGGTAACGTTAGCTTTATTAGCCAGCTAGCTAGGAGGCAGATCTAGGATTTTTCTAAGTCAGGGGCCACAAAGAGGCCATACTTTACACAGAGGGCCCCAGTTTTATGCAGGCGGTCTGGGGGTTCTAAGGGAAGGGAATGATTTGCATGTGTGTAACGTCTAAAAAAGCTGCTAGCATACAAGCAGTGCCTGCTTTTAGTCATCAAGGATATGGTTTTTCCTACAAGCAATGAATTTTATATTAGCAACAAAGTCCTTTATAACATTAGTATAGTGAGTTTTTTTTAGTGATTGTGTTTATATGCACTCAGTATCCCACATAAAACCTCATATTCCGCTAAAGTCTTGCACAGGCTAATCTGTTTACATGTGGATTTTCTTATCCCAGTTATACATAAATACACCAAATATTATTACCATACAAACAAGGCTTAAGCAGAGGGTGAAAACAAACGGTAAATAGGATGAGGTGTAAACATGCCTTGGTATTAAAATAACTATTTCCCATCTATCTTATTCAGGTTTGTCATAATTGGGATATGAATGTCATTATGGGGTGGGTGGGTGGAAATAATCTATCCTGACTTTGGAAGCCCGTGTGCAGTCAGTGAGGTAAATCACTGTGGACTTCAACTTTGTACAGGATATTTAGATGGAGCAGGCCAACTTTGTGTGTGTGTGGCTTTTCCTTGACAGCTAAAAACACCGTTAATGAATAAAACATCATTAGTGAAGCTTCACGACATAATCCCATCTGAAGGTCCCAACCACTAGTAACACTGCTGCTCTCTGGTGATGGACTTTGGCTTTTAATTGCAGTGTGGACTGTGTGTGTGTATGTGTGGGTCTGTCTTGTAAAAAAGAAGAAAAAAAAACCTAGAAGATGCACTCGAAAATCCAGAAAGTTCTGCTGTGTGTGTGTTTGTGTTTATGAAGATTGACTGATGATTGGTTGATGATTATATTCATAAGAAAGTTTAATGGTTATATTAACCGCATCAGGTGTTGTTTTATGTAATGATATTTCCCACAGCACTTAAAGACACTGTGTATTATAGCTTTATAGTTTTGAGGTGAAATCGTGTCAAGCTAACTGAAAGTCTTCCCATAAGACCCATCACAGCACTTTAATTGACTGTGTGTGTGTGTGTGTGTGTATGTGCTAAAAATACATGAACTCAACAAGACACTTTTGTCTTGTGTCACTCTCCTGGAAATAGCTTGAAGGGTGGGGTGGGGGTTTGGTGGGTTGATGTACGGAGCGGGTGGATGGACGAATGACGACAGAGAGGAGAGACAGAGACAGAGTGAGCATATAAAACGCAGGAGACGGCAGAGAGAGGGAGAGAGAGAGAGAGAGAGAGCAAAAGATAGAAACAAAAGGACAGAGAGATAGCCTCTGGCCTGTTCTAGTTCTTCTTGTTTTGGAGTGGTTTAATGGCTGCCGCAAAACACACAGAGACACACACATACACACACGTGTGGACAATCTGGATAAGACAACTTACAGCCCATGCATCTTATGCTGCATTTAAGTGCTGTTGAAAAAATATCCCCATTACAAATCAGCTGGACACAAACAGCATGTTAAAGGGGCTAAGTATTATGGGGAACAAATGTTGTGCCCTGACATGATTGTAAATATTGTTAACATTCCAATGAGCAATGCTGAATGTGAGACTGTTTTCCAAAAGAGACAATGCTGTTGAATTTTTTTAAAGTTAATCATTTAATGCTATGAACGCCACAAGTGAAATTGTGCAAACGCCGGTGTTACGTTCTACTCCAACAGTTTTTTGTTACCTGCATGTGTCTCTGTTGGCACCCAGACAAAGCAGAGCTGGGAAGAGATGTTATATTCTAGTAAAGTGATAAAATAAGAACAGTCAGAATACACACTAAAAATCACTGGGTTAACTGACCCAGTGTGGGTCAATATAGCACTGACGCAATACTGGTCTAACTTTGCACAGTACCATGGGTTGTTTTGACCCTGTTTATATCACTGTTGGGTCCAGTGACCCAACAGTGATATAAACAACCCCTTGTCTTTCGTGGTTTTCTGCATATTGACCCACACTGGGTCTATGTTTAACCCAGGGTTATTGGTGTGAATGAAATAAATAAATAGACAAAGGTGAAGGCTTGAAGGTGCGTTTAAGGCACCAGAGAAGGTATGCTGGATTTTGATGCACACAGAGCTTCCATGTTTTTCAACAGAAAAAAATAATGTGGAATTTGGGCCCATATTTCACCCTATACTATGTCCCTAAACACTTTAATATACTGAGTAGACATCTCAAATGTGAAAGTAATTGACAAAATAAAGTAATTGAGTAATTGAAGAAAACATTGAAAAGTGTTAAGATAAAATGTAATCCTGGGTTTGCAGAAACCTTTAATATTGACATTCTCATCTGGAGACGGGGTTAGATATCTACCAAAACTGGGGGGAAAAAACAATATCTGCATGGCTAGATACCACTAGAGGCACATGAGGGGAAAAGAAACAAAACAAATGTAAGTTGTAGAAGGATATGGCTTTTTAAAGAAGACAAAGAAAAACTGGAAGAGTAATTTGTGCTGATGGTTTGCCTTGTGGTGACAAACGACTGAAGGTCATAGTTTATTTTTCATTCATCACTACATTGCTGGATTTAAAAACTGCAAAGCAAGTATTTTCTATGACATGATAAATGGTAGATGTGACATTTAGATGGCAGCAAATACGGAAGCTGTATCAACAATTGGCACAAAGAGTGACAGTAAATGTCTTTCAGTTGCCACACACATACAGCAACTTTTAGCTGCTCTGTGAAAATATGAAATGTGTGTTTTCTGCTCCTCTGCTACTGAAATAAAACAATAGTAGGTCTACACTCTCACCATCAGGAGTAATGCTTGTTGGAGTAGAGAATCGTAACAACACAGCAGTTTGACTGACCTCCCTCACACCTCCACCCGCTGAAAGTTAAATTCGCCTCCATTCCTCACAGAGATGAGAGACTGCGAGTCTCAGTATTGGACAGAGCAATAGATAGCTCCATAAAGACAGAGAGATTTGTAGCCTGGACCTGTGTGTATGTTTGTGTGTGTATGTGGTGGCACAGAGTTTATGAACCCATAAAGTCTTCAGGGATAAAAGTCCCGCACAACGCTACGAGGTTAAACGGCAAATAGAAAGAGAGAGAAAGATGAGGTTAATTTAAAAGACAGAGATGGCCGAATTGGACAGAGTGTCTCTCTCTCTCTCTGTCGATGTTTCTGCTACTGTTTATACTTTGGTTAAAAGCCTGGTCCTCCATTCGCTCCCTTAAAATCCTTACGTAAGCCCCATCTAATGTGTGTGTGTATCTGTGTGCGCTTGTGTGTTTTCATGCATGTGTTTCTGCTCCCTGCCATTTGTTTTTCAGTGCAGGCAGTATTTTTCCAGTACCGCCTCTCTCTGTCTGTGTGTGTGTGTGTGTGTGTGTGTGTGTGTGTGTGTGTGTGTGTGTGGGTGTAAGCTATGCCTGCGTGTGTGCACAGACACGTACAGGAACAGTGTGTCTGGTATCTGTGTCTGTTCTTTTTTTTACTGTTATTCTTCATTATGTGCACATTAGTGTCTGTGGGACTTTGTATGGGACTCATGGGGACTTTGTGTGTTTGTTGTTCTTGAGGAGATAAGAGAGAGTTCCAATAAGACTAAATTTGTTGACAAAATGTCCGACGTTGGAGCAAACCTCTCCATTACATGTCATTAAACCAGCAGTTTTTATTACAAGCTTTTATTTTTTTCTGGTATTACAGTAAATTTAAAAAGAACCATACTAGTGGTTTTATATATTTTCGCACATAACTACAATTTCATACACTTTAAATTACTGCTTTTTCATTTCACAATTTTCCATTGTGCACAGACTGGAAACCCATTGAGGTAATCCATCACAGTGTACTTTTCATTTAGTTTAAAGTGTGCACCATTATTTATTATTATTTTTCTTTATTTATTGTCAAAATAACATCATCATCATTTGGTATTGTGCTACAAAACTCCCTTTTGGTGTGTTCAAGGACACTGACATCTGAGATTTGAGAGTTAGCTGCTAAAGAGTATAACTGATCATTGTATTTATTTATTTTTTACATCACCATTTCCTCATCCATTTCCTGTCTTATGATAGTACCTTAAGGAAGCAAAGCTTTGTGGCAGATGACTATCCCTTTTCGTACGTGGGAAAAAGACGTTTTGTGCCAGTGCTGAACACGGTTTGGCCACTATGTCAAATTGGCTTCAAAGCCCGGCGCACTTCCTGTGGGGTTGGTCTGTACTTTCTTTGAGCTGAATGCTAAAGTCAGCCTGCTTACATCTAATCAATCGTCAATCAATCTAATAGTTATTGAGATATTTCAGTTTGGACCAAAGTTGTGGAACGACCGACAGGCTGACATTGCCATAATAATTATGTAATCACAATGAAGTTTGTAAGGCCAGAAAATAGTTTTCTCAGGCTTGTCCCAAAGCAAACTCCTTTCTAATATTATAACAGACTTTTTAAGAAACGTAGACTTCGCTCTTTGGATTCAATGTCCTTCCACATAATCATCAAATAGACTATTCAGTTTAACGCTTGACTCAATCCCAGCAGTGTTTCACGGCCCAGTTATGAACTATGAGCACACAATACGAGTACAATATAAAAATGTATGAAATGCTTCATATCAGCAACGTTGTGACAGCAACAACTTTTTTAAAAACCATCCTGGGCTTCTTATGATTTTTTTTTAACTTTTATATTTAATTTTGCAAGAATCAAAGGCTCCTTTGAAACATTATAGCTCATTAAAAATCTACCCAAACTAAAGAACACTTGAAGATTTCTAGCCTATTTTGTGTTTGATCATCCTTTACAAAGTAGCTTGAATTAGGTTTTTAAAGCATGTTTTGTTAAGGAAACTCTTTCTCTCTCCCGGGGGTCTCTTTGCTTTTCAACTTCTTCCAGTGTGGAAGAACTTAGAGCTTTAAAAACGAAACTTTCAGTAAACTGTGAACACCGCTCTTTCCAAAACAAAGAAAGAAAGAATTTAAACACAATTAAATTATAGCCTGCTGGTCATTTAATTCAACACAACTGCCAATTGCAATAGCATGCGTGGTTGTAATAATTGATAAGTTAGAATTTACTATCAAGTCTCTGGCTCCTGATTTAGTTAATGTTGCTGCTAAAAAAACAGCAAACAACATCATTAGCATCAACAAAGACAACAACAGCCCAGACAGAGCCAGTATTCAGCTTTTCATTAATATTCAGGACACAGGTGGAGGACAGCAGCCTGACACTGTGGGGGTGTAACACACACACACACACCCAAACGTGCCAGTTCACATGCACACACACACCCTCTCTCTCTCCTTGAACCCCCGTTCTAAATCCTGCTTTCATCAAAACACCAGAGCAGCAACTCATTGTTTTTCAGTCAGCTTTGTACTACGTCAGTCTACTACTGAAGTTTGCTCTCTCTCTCTGTTTGTGTGTTTTAATGCGGATTGCAACCAGCAGTGTTGTTTAACACTACAGTGATGAAAAGTGATGAAATGTGAAAATTCAGTTTTTCCAAAACTGCAAATGCGATGTTCTCCTTTTTGATGCCTGTGTCCTAAATGCTCGACGGCCATTAGTGGTCTTGCACAGTAACCCAGAACCTTGAGCCTTTTTAAAACAGCCACGCTGTCCATCTGCATGAATATGATTGGATGTTACTGGTCAGCTGGTTGCCCAAATAGTACAATATCTGTTTCCACTGTCCATTCAAGCAGCAGCAGTTCCTTATAAGAGCTCACAAGATGACAGATGACCTTTCCAGTGGTGTGATCTCGCACATACTTTAATTTCTATGTTCTAAGACATGGCAATGTCTTTGGTTCTGCCGTGGTAGGATTTTGTAGTCCAGCTGTGGTATTTCAGTACTAATTGCATTTTCTCGGCACCCCCATAGCCTGAATACCATTACCACTAGTATTACTTTACATCTGTATGTAGAACTGTACTGTACTGTACTACTGTATGTTCTCTTTCCTCCTGCTTGCTCTCTCTCTCTCTCTCGCTCTCTCTCTCTCTACCCAACCGCTCGAGGCAGATGACCGCCCACCCAGAGCCTGGTTCTGGTTCTGC
>LKNJ01005414.1:0-14104 GCA_002120245.1 Maccullochella peelii
GGCATTGAATTAAATGCCGCTGGAATCACTTCTTTAAATTTAGCTACAGCACCATCAGATAGACCTCTAGTGAAGGAATGTTTGCCTAATGGCGTGTAGTCCAGTAATGGGAATTCAAAAGTTATTAAATAATGGTCATTAAACCTGATAAAAACTCTGAGATTTCAGATAAAAATTCAGAATACGGTCCAGGAGCGCGGTACACTATAACAAATAGAATTGGCTGTAGTGTTTTCCAGGTTGGGTGTGAAAGACTAAGAACAAGGCTTTCGAACGAGTTATAATTTAGTTTAGGTTTAGGGTTGATTAATAGGCTTGAGTCGAAGATGGGTGCAACTCCACCTCCTCGGCCTGTGCCTCAAGGAATGTGAGTATTAATGTGACGGGGGCGGGGTGGATTCATTTAGGCTAACATATTCATCATGGCACAGCCAGGTTTCAGTAAGACAAAATAAATCAATATCATAATCTGATATTAGATCGTTTACTAGTACAGCTTTAGATGATGAGAGTCCACATTTAATCCTCCTATTTTGTTGCACTGTTGCAGTGGTGGTTTTAATTTTGGTTTTTTTTTTTAATGTATAACTCCTCCTCTGCTTACTTTTGATTTAAAGAATTTAAGTGGTCGTGGGGCAGACACCCTCTCTATGGAGTTTAGGGATTTGAGTAGTCACGGCTTTGGGCTACTAATAAACTTGGCCAGATTTCTAGAAATGAGAGCAGCCCCATCCAAAGTTGGATGAATACCATCTCTCCTAATCAGACCAGGTCTTTTCCAGAAAGTCCGCCAATTATCTACAAAGCCCACATCATTACCTGGACACCACCTCGACAACCAGCGGTTGAATGATGACATGCGGCTATACATGTCATCGCTAGTAAGATTTGGTAGGGGCCCAGAGAAAACTACAGAGTCCGACATTGTCTTTGCATATACACACCGACTCAACATTAATTTTCATGATCTCCAATTGGCATAACATGAATGACAATCTTACCATATATATGCTTATCCTTAGCCAGCAGTTTTAAATAGGATTCAACGTCGCCCGCCGTCACCTGGTGTCGCTAACTTCACGTTTCTCAGAATAGAGCTGCCAATAATCAGAGTTGGTTTCTCAGTGGGTGTGTCGCTGAGTGGAGAGAACTTGTTTGAAATGTGAACGGGTCGGTGGTGAACCGTGGGCTTCGGTTTAGGGCTATGCTTCTTTCGGACGGTCACCCAGCCTCCCTGGTTTCCCGGCTGCTCGGGAGTTGCTGGGAGATGGCTAGCAGAAGCTACCTTCGGTCGGCTCGCACCGGCTGGGGACTGGCTAACTACAGCTGACTGACTTTCCATGGTGCGGAGCCGTGATTCTAACTCACTAAGCCTCGCCTCCAACGCGGTGAATAAACTACATTTGTTAAACGTACCATTATCACTAAAGGAGGCAGAGGAGTAACTAAACATTTGACACACCGAGCAGGAGAGAGCAGGAGAGGAAGAAGGAGAGAGAGAAGCCATCGCTAACTGCTAAGCTAAAGTACAGTAGCTAGCAACTGAATAGCGTGTAAACAACTGTGGGGTTAGCGGAAAGTCACTAACAGGAGATAGCTATGAGTGCTTAAGCAGAACTTGTGTACGCTTAAGTATATAGCGGGTAATTAGCCGCTATAGTGAAGAATATAACAAAATTAACTGAGTTTAGCTGGAGCAGCAAAGTACAGAACCAGTAACACAGAAGCACAGGCAACCAGAAATCAGGCAATACGCTTACCGCAGTACGTCAGCACATCAGTCCCATAGTTTACATAGAACATTTATTATCCTAGACAATAGTCACAAAGCTGGCTGTCACAAGCAACACTGTCAGATCGAACGTATATATTATATAAGAGTATAAAAAAGAAAATAGGTAATTGTAGTGGCAGAATACAATATTCAGTAAGATGGAAAAATAGGAGTAGCGGTGGCCTCAAGGTTAGTAAAGGTTAATTTTTGGACTGTATAGTATTATTTAAAAAAAAGGGTAGTATCCTATAACAGCTGGCCACTGCAGTTTTTAACAGACGTTACTCAAAAATAGTGCATTTGTGGGGGAGTATTTTCAGCTACAGATTAATCAACATTTGGTATACATATACACCAATCAACCATAACATTATGACCACTGACAGGTGAAGTGAAGAACATTATCTCGTTACAATGGCACCTGTCAGTGGGTGGGATATATTAGGCAGCAAGTGAACATTTTGTCCTCAAAGCAGGAAAAATGGGCAAGCGTAAGGATGTGAGCCACTTTGACAAGGGCCAAATTGTGATGGCTAAATAACTGGGTCAGAGCATCTCCAAAACTGCAGCTCTTGTGGGGTGTTCCCAGTCTGCAGAGGTCAGTACCTACCAAAGTGGTCCAAGGAAGGAAAACCGGTGAACCGGCGACAGGCTCATTGATGCACGTGGGGAGCGAAGACTGGCCAGCCAGTGTGGTCCGATCCAACAGAAGAGCTACTGTAGCTCAAATTGCTGAAAAAGTTAATGCTGGTTCTGACAGAAAGGTGTCAGAACAAACAGTGCATTGCCTTTTGTTGCGTATGGGGCTGCATAGCCACAGACCAGTCAGGGTGTCCATACTGCCCCCTGTCCACTGCCGAAAGCGCCTACAATGGGCACGTGAGCATCAGAACTGGACCACGGAGCAATGGAAGAAGGTGGCCTGGTCTGATGAATCACGTTTTCTTTTACATCATGTGGATGGCCGGGTGCGTGTGCGTCGCTTACCTGGGGAAGACATGGCACCAGGATGCACTATGGGAAGAAGGCAAGCCGGCGGAGGCAGTGTGATGCTTTGGGCAATGTTCTGCTGGGAAACCTTGGGTCCTGCCATTCATGTGGATGTTACTTTGACACGTACCACCTACCTAAACATTGTTGCAGACCAAGTACACCCCTTCATGGAAACGGTATTCCCTAATGGCAGTGGCCTCTTTCAGCAGGATAATACGCCCTGCCACACTGCCAAAATGGTTCAGGAATGGTTTGAGGAACACGACAACGAGTTCAAGGTGTTGACTTGGCCTCCAGATTCCCCAGATCTCAATCCAATCGAGCATCTGTGGGACGTGCTGGACAAACAAGTCCAATCCATGGAGGCCCCACCTCGCAACTTACAGGACTTAAAGGATCTGCTGCTAACATCTTGGTGTCAGATACCACAGCACACCTTCAGAGGTCTAGTGGAGTCCATGCCTCGATGGGTCAGGGTTGTTTTGGCGGCAAAAGGGGGACCTACACAATAGTATACCTCATTTTTTGGAACAGCAGGGGAAAAATTTTAGAGAATAACATTTTTTTAAATTTTTGTGAAAAATATTCACATTTAACAGTGACTCATTGTCCATAGTTCTTACTGTAACAGTTAAGGCACTAAAATACCGGCGTATTGTCAATAAGAAAAAATAAATAACAAAAATAAATAACACAAATGCCAGAAATTTGACGTCGTAACAATTTGACCTGTTGATAATTCCTGAACAGCTGCAGTTTGCCCTCGTTTATACAGGGCAGACACAATGGACTAACTAAAATGCACATGTGAAGGCACATTGTAGCAGGGCTCAAGGACTTTGACCATAGGCTTAGATTCAGTATTCTCTACGACCGAGTATGGTCTCATATCCACAGTGATAAACACTCCTGTAGCATTAGTTATTATTTTAGTTCTGTCTGAATCTGCAGTGAGAGGCTGATTGAACGCTGTGGGGAGAAGGACTCGCCTTCCAGTCTGGTTTTGTCTCGTTCTGCTAATCGACACATTCGGGTGATGCCAATCTAAATGTCACGGGAGGACCCTCCAGCTCTGGTCTCTCATTCGTGTTTGCCATTTGGCAGTGACACTACATGAGCTTGACTAACCTGGCAAACCGCTCTAGAATTTATGTTCTGCAAGTAGTAGACATAAACAGACTATTTTGACAGCAATTGTTTGGGTCACAGGGTGTACGGAACCAAGGAAGTTGCATACAGAACCGAACGTCCTGTACTGAACGAATACATGTACCGTCACACGCCTGTCAGGGACACATGTTGGAATTTGCCCACATAATGACACCATTTCTAGCAATACTTTCATATAAAAACTTTCTATTTTAATCTACAGTATTCTGCATTTAGAAATAGTCCCAGAATTGCCCAATATACTCAAAGGTTTTTATTTACTATGAAGGGTTAAGAATAGATTGTCACCAGATTAAAGCCCAAGTCATTACATCAACAGTCCAACTTGGTGGCAGTTCAATAATGATTTCGTATCTGAAGGTCAAATCTGGGTTTTGCTTCCCATAGCAATGGCAAAACCACTCATCTCTCTATCTTCCTGTCTTTCTCTATGTCTCCCTCTCTTCCTGTTCATCTGTCTGTCTGTCTGTATCCCTCTCTCTAATCTGTTGTCCTCATCCAGGGTGGCTGGCACCCTCTCCTTTGTCGTGTGTGTGTGTGTGTGTGTGTGTGTTTGGTCTGTTCAGCCAGTTGTGATCTGGTGTGCAGACACTGGAACCTTACCTCAGCTCACCTAGCTCACAAACTCTCTCTCACACACATACACGCTCACATGCACACACAGATGACATAACAGTCTGTCAGTCAATGTTAAAGGTCATTTCATTTCATGCATCACTTCTCCTGAGACTGCAACAATGGCAAGAATGTTTTGATATATATTTTGTAAATAGCCATGAATGTAAAAGGATATTACATTACTGATGTAAGGAATGATGTAGGTGGAGAAGGAGGTACTACAAATGAAAGACGTCAGAAAGGAGGGAGGTAGGTCCAATACAGTAAACACCAATGGTTTGTTCAGCCTGTGACAATGAGGCAGTTTGTTCACTACAGTCCAGCAACTAAATCAATTGTTTATTCAAATAAATGTATCAGACTTTAGCTGGTGAAATGTGAAATCCCGCCCTCTGTTAGTCACCTTACTTAGTTAAGATGTTTTGTTCATGGTCGTCCGCTAATCGCAAGCTTGGCAGTTCAATCTGCTCTTCCTGTCCACATGTCAAAGTGTCCTTGGGTAAGACACTGAACCCCAAATTGCTCCTGCTATATAAATTAAAGTCAAACAGCTCTTACCTCTGTAAACAAAGACATACCTTTACAAATAACAAAACAATACAATAAATAATTTTCAGTATATGACATTTTATTGATATGTCTAAAAAAGGGGTTTTCAAAGTCTGTAGGTCACCCCCTCAGAAAAATTTAGACAGCTGCACCACCAACTCAGGAGTTATACTGTTAGTCAGTTAGTTAGCAGTATATTTAGTATATTTATTTACATTTTGGTAAATTGTCATTATTAAAAGTATGCCAAATTAGCTAAAAACCTGATGATTCTCAGGCAAGTTCTGACCCAAACAATGCCGACATAATGCAGCCCCAGTGTGTGATTTAGATAGCAAGCTGGCGTTCTGAAAGCAAGATAGACGTGACGTATAACACAACATCGTCAGCGTTTATTGCGATGTATAACATACGCGTGGTTGATCTCATCCTCTGTTCGGAGCGTAAGGAGCTCCCGGACTCAGATTGCATAATTCAACAAGAGAAATAAAATTGAAGTTTGTGGCATGGTTTGCATTGTGTTAGGAGTAGCGAGCAGGGAGAGGACCCAGGCGCAGACAGGAATGGAGGCAGGCAGGAGGATCGAAGGTTTTGTTACCCTTACAGGCAAGGCAGGCAAACAGGCAGGTAAATCTCACACCAAGGTACATACGCAGATCAGATCAGATCAGATTACTCACACACACACACACACACACACACACACACACAAAATCACAGTCGCCATAACAATGACAATGAACCGACCCAGACCAGGGAATCAGGGGCAGGTGTGTAAACGGGGACCGGGTGCAGATAATCAGACACAAAGATAGGAACACACAGGAAACAAGACAAACAAGACTTCAAACTAAAACAGGAACCCGACAGATTCACAAACTATAACACACTGGTGGTTTTTGTTACACTAAGCAGTGTTGCTTTGCATTATATGTTGTGAGCATGTGCCAGGCTGCCATATTGACCTTCTGTCCAGAAAACTGCACACCCTGGGCTATGAATGAAAAAGCACAAAAACGGATCCATCAATATTTACTGAAAGCATGCCAGATTATACTGGGATAGATTTTGGCTGAGTTGTACTTTTTTTTTTTTTTTTTTTTTTAACCAGATGACATGTTATATTTGTCAGTTGGTATCTAAGTTTAAGTCAGGTGAATTGTGCAAAATGGCCAGAAGCAACATTTCTCCTGACTTTAATGTGGGGCAAAATAATAATAAATGTTTCATTCCCAAGTCTGGAATATAACACTCCTTTAAATGTGGTTGTTATAGTACATTGAAATATAGCACTACCTACTTAATTGTGTTGTATTAAGAGTGTACCAAATCGTGACGTCACCGTAACGCATCCAATCAAACCGTGAATTTAGTGAATGTTACATGCCATAGGCCTAGCCCACTTGTTAAGATGGATATCTTTTACAGTGTTGGAGCCTGGAGGGCGGGAAGGGCCGAATGCAGCAGTGGAGGGATGACAGAGAGAGAGAGAGAGAGAGAGAGAGAGAGAGAAAGAGAGAGAGAGAGAGAGAGAGAGATGTACAATATTCTGCCAATACAGATTTATCTCTTCTGCTCTAATTCACCGGCAACATAATAGCCCAGGTCGATATATCCTTCCTCTCTCTCTCTCTGCCCCTCTCCCCTCGCTCTCTACCTCTCTCCACCACACACACATATACGCGCGGCAACAGTCAGCTTTGTATGCGTCCCTCCTCGCGCCAGCGGGTGGCCGCCTGGCTGCTCGCGCTGCAGTTGGGGACAGGTGGAGAGGAATGCGCGCGCCGCGGCCGCCTGGAGATGATCTCGTTTTGGCTGCTGTGCTGGAAGCTGTTGGTAGGTAAATAAACAATGACACGCGTCAGCAACGTCTTTATAATAAACAAGGACACCTTTCCCGGGGTTTACGGCCTCCTCCTCGTGCGGTGGAGATTTGGGGACGTTTTTGGCTGCAACCATGTAGCCTATGCGCGAGGTGTATGCGCGAGGCTTTGGCTTAGCTTGAGCTACCATCAATGCCCCGTTTTCTTGGCTTCTGTATGTATGCTTATCTGTCACGATTTTGGTGCTTCTCCCGATTTTAGGATGCTGTGTTATATAACACACTGGGCTCAGCACTCCTCTGACAGAATACAGTATAGTAGCAGGACAGAATATCATTAGAATGTAGCCTAACTACACTGGATGATAAATAACAGAATAGAACATAATGGAACAGACATGATTAAATAGAACACCACCATTAAATAGAAAAGAACAGAATAGAATAGTGAATTGTTGACTGCTTACTGGTGAGGCAACATGCCCTCACTTATTCCTCATCTTTGATACAACACATGATGCCTAAAGCTGCTCTGTAATCCTCCCACACACACACACACACACACACACACACACACACACACACAGGGGTGTCTGATTAAATGGTGCTGATGATGACAGAGGTTTGAGAATAGAAGTGACTAGAAATTGGCTTTCATATATTTTAAATAAGTTAAAAAAAAAAAAGTTAAAAGGGAAGTTGACAGAGGTTAGAGAGGTCCGCCAATAATCCAAAAGGTTGCAGGTTCAAACCCAGACAGGCAGTGATAGGAAGCATGGATTAGAGCAACTATAAACTCTCCAATCCTTCACCAGCTGTTGTGACTTGAAGATTTGGCTATATTGAGAATAAACTGACTGAATGACAGCAGAAGCACACTCTCATTAAATCATTCACACAATTATTCAGTGTCATTAAATCTTTGTCGTACATGAGGACATATGAATGTTTCATGTTTTATGCTCAGAATGTCTGCCCACCAATCATGTTTGCAGCAGTATATTTGAACATATGTTTTATTTGCAGGTGAAACAAATAACACTGAAAGTCGGGTGGTACTGGCTGAAAATGCAGATTATTGTCAACAGAACTGCACTACAGGTTGTTTAAGTGAGAATGATAATCACTTCAGGAACAGATCATGCAATTCAATAGTTGCCTAACCCTAACCAAACCTTATCCATTGATGTGACGGATCAGAAAACACTCATATTAATTATCTCATTTTGGAAAGCACTAGCAAGCTATGTCGTCCTGGCGATAGGAAGGCCAGATCAGAAAACGTTCACATGGGTGCTTTTTTGGAACAAAAAACAAAGAACCTATGTTTTCGTTCTGGTATGTCATTTTTTATCCAGATTCAAAATGCAAGCAAAGGCTTATGACAGCCCAGCGAGTGGTGCTTTCATCCAATCAGCTGTAGAAGGGTTCATGCTGATGTTTGAGTGACGAAGAGAAGGGTTAATCATAGGCTGTGCGATGTACTTAAAATAATGCCTGTTCCAAAAAAATGCCTATTGAGCCTTGCCAGATCACAGTTATTTGAGGGCTGGGGTTTCAATGCTAAGGAAATTAAATTTCTAAAACAAGGTGAACTTTTCCTCCATAGTTTGGAGAACCAACTGAACATGAAACAATCCTGTGACACATTTTGGTTCCTAGTTTTAGAAACCGGTCAGTCTCTGCATAAACAAAGCATCACTCATGTTCCACCTGGAAACTCAAAAAACTGTGCATGGAGAAAGCTGTTGGCATGTTATAGGTGCTTTGACAGTCATTCAATGTTTCTGTTGACACACATTCATGGGTATGAACATGTGTCACTGATGCAGAGGCATTACTAATCTTTTCATATGTGGAAGAATCTTTTGTTGAAAGTCCCATGTAAGTTAAGGTGTGACTCCCCACTAGGCTGGTCTCTAGTCACGACGTTCTTTCCCATGGGTACAGTAGTTCATCCACAGGGGTCTAACATTGAAGTGTAAATAGTCTGTCTCAACACAGAGCTTATTGTCATACAGAAAGACACACAGAAAGGCAGGCACTTAATTAAGAAACACAAAAATCAACAACATCAGATATAAAACTAAAAACTATTTGGTATTACATTTTCTTCTGCATGTTCTAATTTAGTCTTCTGAGGCTGGGGGGCGTTCTGCAGTCATTTTAGGTCTTGTGTTTGTGAGTGTTTGTAAATGTTTTCAGGTTAGCAAAAATGGACAGATATTTTGGCACTTTAAGATTTTCATATTTTAGTTGTTTACCTTCTATACATCTATTACCTCATCACATCAATATAGCTATCGTGCAGCTCAAGAAATGCATGTAAGATGTCATCATATTCAACGTATAAGTAACTGAGAATTGTTGCTGTATAAGATGTGATTAAGCTGATCTTTCTCCACACATTGTGACTTAACTGAAAGGGAAATGACTGCATCTATACTTAGTGTTACCATAGCAACACCTCCCATCTGTCACCAGCACATGCCTTGAACGACAGACCATAATAATGTTCTAACCCACTCACAGCCAACGCATTGCCACCATGGTAACGATATGAAGGCTTTAGTTTAGCCCATCAAACGTTTACAGGGCATATACACTGCTTTAATCTGCTCTACTCTGTGTATGAGGGCATGTACTGTATGTGACTTGGTTGAGTGTGTCTATATCTGCATAGAACTGTATGTGTGTCAGGGTGTATGGATGTGATTTAAGACTACAATAATCCAGTTCTGTATTGAAGTTAGATTTTTGCTTATTTTATGCAGCCATCTCTATATCCTTTATAAACAAGCCACATTTGTTGCTTACATAAAGCAATATAGCAGTTTACCAATTTTTCAGGTTGAATCACTATTATGTCAATCAGGAAATTAGGAAATCATGAGTGATCATGAAAAGACAGTTTGTGTGAAAATGTGCATAGTATTGTTTATAAAATGGAAGCCCATTTTTGCCAGAAAAAGAAAAAAATAAAGAAAGTCGAGAAGGATAAAAATGAATACTAATCATTTTAATGTAAATTTTGTCTTAATACCTCAAATTTTTGACTAATTATATCATAGTTTTGACATTTCAAAAACTAGACTTAGCATTTCTCAATTTTGACTTCCTGTCTTATGACTTGAAAAGTCAAAATTGTGTCTTGGTATCTCATAAATTTGTCTCACCATGAGTATTTTTATTTGGTCATTTGTAACATTTCATCTTTTTTTATTTGAATCTTTTCCCGGCAGAATTGGACTTCCATACACATATTGTATAAATAGCCATAAAATGTTTAAAATGCATTAGTATTCAGGCTGTCATCAAGTTATCAGGTTATAATTAAGTCTTTGTGTCCACAGAGAGCCACAGCTGGGCTAAGGAGGACAACAGCTGAGCTAACGGACGGTAACCACGACAACGGTAGCTCCAGCAACAATAACCCTGTGAACGACTCTCCCACTCCAATACAGCCAACGGATCCAGTTACCATGGAGATCAGCTCATCGCCACCGCTAACAGACATGGAAAGAGAAAACTTGGTTAGCTGGCGCAGCCAGGAAGTTGAGGAACTCCATTACCCAGAGGTCCATGGGGTGCAACAGCTAATCAGGAATGAGCAGGAGGAAGAAGAGGCAACAGAGAGAGAAAATGGAAGAAGTGATGGAGATGAGTGTGACTATCTTGTTTTTGAGATAGGAGTGCAGAAGGGAGGGGAGGAAGGAGGTGAAAGTGAAGGACGACAAGACACAGAGAGAGGAAGAGAGGAGGGAGAAGATGGAAAAAGAGAAGAAACAGAAGGACAGAATGAAGGGAGAGTAGAAATAGAGGGAGAAGAAGAAGGAAGAGAAGCAGAGAGCAAAGATTGGGGGAGAAGAGAAATAGAGGGAGAAGGTGAAGGGGGAGAAAAAATAGAAGGTGAGGACGAAGGGAGTGGAAAAACAGAGGAGGAAGATGGAGGAAAAGGAGACTCAAAAGAAGAGGACGGTTGGATAGGAGAGACAGCGGGAGAAATGAAAGACGATTATCTGTCAGAGCTCCTCTTCATATCTGACAGTCCAGTGTACCCCTCAAAATCAGATCCCCTGATTGTCACCTCAGATCCTTCAGAGCGGCCTGCAGTGGGCATGTTGCAGGAGGCCTGGGGTCATGACCTCTGCAACAGAGATGACCTTAGTGACAGTCACCTTAGTGACTGCCTCCAAGCAGAGTTGGCTATCGTGTACTCGGACAGCGACGCAGGGGAGGACCAATGGGCAGCCTTCGCGCCCTGTGATGTCACCAATCAGGAAGAAGCAGGTGGAGGGATTCATGATAGCATCTGTGATGGAGAGAACAAGGAAGAGGAGAGAGGAGGAGAAGATGAGGAGAGAGGGAAGGAAGAGGAAGAGGATGAGGCAGAAGTAAAGACAGAGGAGCAGAGAGAGGAGGAAGTAAAGGAGGAGCAGGAGGAGATGAGGAGAGGCAATGATGATGATGAAGAGCAAATGAGGTCTAGGAGAGATCTTTTCCTGCGGTCTCCTTCTGTCAGCTCCACAGCCAGCTCCACAGACCCCGACAGGAGGGTGAGGGTTTATGTTCATAGCCAGTTCAGGAAGTGTGACAGTCAGGGTGTGAAGGTTGGGTGGTGAATGTCCATGTAGCACATCTGAGGTGCATGCTGGAGAGTTTGCACACAGACAACGTTTATTGTTGTAATGTTAAAGGGTAATTCCGGTATTTTGAAACCTGGGTCCTATTTTATTTTTTTACAAATTAAAAAATAGTTACCAAAAGTTTTGGAATTGGTCCAGTAGATCGCCTCAGCCAGCATCCACGAACGAGCTGCAATGGCTGCAACGTAATCCTTGCGGGCAATTGCACCCATCAAAATCCGTCCACTAAAAGTGCTTGTTTTTGCCACTGACAGGCTCAGACTGTTATTCGAAGTGTCTGACAACATTATGGAAAATATCCCAACAGAGACAGACTGTTTGTTAAAGAGTTAGATCCTTTTTGTTTGACCAGAAACACAGTCATCTTCTTGCAACAACTCACCTGTCGCCAGATTTCAGAGCGAGGCTTCTCCTTGAGCGAGGCTTCTGTTTCTACTTGCTTAGCTCTCTTGTTGAGTGTATCCATTGTATCCGGTGCCATGATGTCCTTGAGGAGTAGGTTCAATGCATGTGCAGCACAACCAATAGGTTTGATGTGAGGGTAGGCCTCCTCTACTTTAGACCAAGCAGCCTTCATGTTTGCAGCATTGTCTGTCACCAGGGCAAATACTTCCTTTGGTCTAATTTCCTTTGCCTGTGAGCATCACAGGTGAGCCAGTTGCATACACTGCTTGTGCAAGACATTTATCATCTTTTCTCTGACTATGTTCATTCATTGAGTTGAAACTTGAAAGAAGATGTGGAATTCTTGACATATGACTTGGCACAGTATTTGCAGATTTTCCATCTACATTGGCTAGGATGGAATGTCTCCACACATCAGATGGTGCATGTGGCAGTGTTCTGTAAAAAGCTAGTAAGCTAGTAAATAGACAGACAGCGCAGTAGTGTTGGCAGTAGTGTGGGCTGTATATGTGATGGGAGAACACACTGTGCAAGCAGAGGGTTGTAATTTTACTGTATTCCTATTTAATGGGATGCTGGAAGAGTGCGCTGCTGAATGCATGGCATGGTTACAATTCAATTAAATGGGCATACTTTTAACCAAAACCTGCCGTGAGACCTAGTATTGTTATTTGTGTGTATTTCCCCCTCAAATAAGTTCACTATTAAAAGGTATAAATTTTATATTGAAATTGTGCAAAATTTAAAAAATTCCTGAGTTTAACTTCCTTTGGAAATTTTCCGGAAATTAACCAACCCTTTGCAACCCTAGATGAGACAATAGATATCAATCTCATGTCTGTGTCTTGTATGGAGCTGGAGTCGGGAGGAATTTAGCTTAGCTTAGCAAGGCTGGAAGCAGGGGGAAGCAGGTAGTCTGGCTCTGTTCAAATTTCAGTGCCTACCAGCTCCTCTAAACTTTTGAACGGATTAAGCAAACAAGATACCGTACATAAAAGGGAAATGCCGTAACTACTTCTTGTCAAACAACAGCCAGATACAGTGTCACGTCACAGTGAATTTCAATTCAGTTCAGTTCAATTCAGTTTTATTTATATAGCACCATATCATAACAAAGTTATCTCAGGGCACTTTTTCATATAGAGCAGGTCTAGACCGACTCTTTATATTTACAGACCCAACAATTCCCACCAAGAGCAAGCACTAGGAGACAGTGGCAAGGAAAAACTCCCTTTTAACAGGCAGAAACCTCGAGCAGAACCAGAACCAGGCTCTGGGTGGGCGGTCGTCTGCCTCGACCGGTTGGGTTGAGAGAGAGAGCGAGAGAGAGAGGGAGCAGGAGGAAAGAGAACATACAGTAGCACAGCACAGTTCTACATACAGATGTAAAGTAATAGTAGTGTTAATGGTATTGATGTGAATGTTAATACAAATAATACTAATAGCAATATTATAATAGTAATATTAATAATAAGACCAATAACAACAATAGCAGCAGTGGCACGCAGGCAGGAACACGGGGGCAGCAGGTGGCCCGCAACCACAGATCCAGACTCCGCAGTTCCGGAGGCAGAAAACACTCACAGAAAGCAACAGAAGGAGAGAGAGAAAGAGGAGAGAAAGGGAAGCAGTCGAGTTAGTAACAAGCATCAATAGGATAAGAGTGCGTACAGATGGAGAGGGAGAGGAGGAGAGAGGAGCTCAGTGCATCATAGGCCTATAGCAGCATAACTAAGGGGTGGCTCAGGGCTCACCTGAGTCTGCCCTACTATAAGCTTTATCAAAGAGGAAAGTCTTAAGTCTATTCTTAAATGTGAGGAGGGTGTCTGCCTCCCGTACACAAACTGGGAGCTGCTTCCACAGAAGAGGAGCTTGATAGCTGAAGGCTCTGGCTCCCATTCTACTTTTAGAGACTCTAGGAACCACAAGGAACCTGCATTCTGGGAGCACAGTGCTCTAGTGGGGTAATAGGGTACTATGAGCTTTAAGATATGATGGTGCCTGACCATAAAGGGCTTTGTAGGTGAGGAGAAGGATTTTAAATTCTATTCTGGATTTTACACAGAGCCAGTGCAGAGAAGCTAATATGGGAGAAATATGATCCCTTTTCCTGGTTCTTGTCAGTAA